>JASSUY010038929.1:0-41800 GCA_032466535.1 Forpus xanthops
CCTGAAGGATGCACCCATGGAAGGGACCCACACTGGAGCAGTCTGTTCCTGAAGGATGCACCCATGGAAGGGACCCAGCCTGGAGCAGTCTGTTCCTGAAGGATGCACCCATGGAAGGGACCCACACTGGAGCAGTCTATTCCTGAAGGAGGCACCCATGGAAGGGACCCACACTGGAGCAGTCTATTCCTGAAGGATGCACCCATGGAAGGGACCCAGCCTGGAGCAGCTCATGAAGAACTGCAGCCCGTGGGAAGGACTCAAGCAGGTGAAGTTAATGGAGAACTGTCTCCTGTGGGAGGGACCCCATGATGGAGCAGGGGAGGAGTGTGAGGAGGAGGAGGAGGGAGGAGCAACAGAGACAACCTGTGATGAACTGACCACATTCCCATTCCCCTGTGCTGCTGGTGGGGAGGAGGCAGAGAAAACCAGGAGTAAAGTTGAGCCTGAGCAGAAGGCCAGGGTAGAGGGAGTGTGGTTTAAGATTTGGGTGTATTTCTTATTACCCCATGCTGATTTGATGGGCCAAACGAACAAATCAAAGTGATTTTTTCCAAGCCTGGTCTGTTTTGCCCATGACAGTAGCTGGTGAGTGATCTCTCCCTGCCCTTATCTCAGCCCACAAGGCTTACGTACTGTTTTCTCTCCCCTGTTTAGCTCAGGGGGAGAGTGAAGAGAGTTTTGGTAGGCACCTGGCTTCCATCCAGGGTCATCCCCCCACAGGAACAACCCCAACCTCGTGAGCTGATGATCCACCACCCTCTAGCCTTGTCCATCTGCAGCATGTCCCCAGCATGAGCCCACACAGTTAACCACAGGCTTCTTCCTGAGAGAACACCCGGGCTGGAGCAGCCATGAAATAAAGGAGACAGGTGGGAGGGAAGAGTACATGGGCTTCTTAAGGATCTGGGAAGGCAGGTTGTTTCAGTTCCCCATATGGTGTATGGGAAGTGGCTGAGCAATGTGCTTCCTAAGCAGGGAGCCTGAAGAAGACCCTGATCCCAGAGGAAGGATGGAGGGAGAAGTAATGAGCCTGTTACTTTTTGCAGAGCTGGTCCAACAGGATGGTTATGGACTTTCCTGAAGCAGGAAGGGGGTTCCTTCTGGAGCAGCAGTGGTTGGAGGGCTCACTTTTTCCAGGTTCATGATTCTGCCCATGCGATGGTTTCAATCGCACCGGCCTTGTTTCATTTATTGGCTTCAAACTGGTGTGAAAGACCGAAGAGGCTGGGCAGAGGGGATGATTTGCCTGAGGGGAAATGAGGAAGTGACAGCGGTAAGATGCAAAGAACGTTAATTTCTGAGTTCATCACTTCAAAGTATCTTCAGACTCAGCACAAACTTTCCACGGCAGGCCTCTATGTGTACTGCAGAAAGATGTAGGCGGGGAGGGACCTCTGGAGGTCTCCAGCTGAATCCCCTTGTTTGCAGCAGAGCTGACTCCAAAGCTGGGTCAGGCTGCTCTGCTTACCCAGAGCTGCTAACTGGTTTTATTCTCCCAACACTGAGATCAGCAGCCTCCTCTCATGCTGCCATCTGCAGCCAGAGCTGTCCTCTTCAAGAGGCTGCACACCCATGGTCCCCCAGCTTGCATCCCACCAGCACTGCCCTGGTAAGCTTGGCACCCCCTCCACGGCCACAGCCTTCTGGAGGCGAGCTCACCACCCTGGGTCCAGGGCTCAACCTCCTGGTGATCCCTGCCAAGGAGCAAGGGGACAGTTGCTCATCTGAGCTGGGACAGGGACCCAGTGGGCAGCTCCACCTGCTCTCTGCACTGGTGTGTGTTTGATTTCCTAAGCCGCACAGGAGAGCCATGGGAAGGAGATATTGGCAGTCTAGCAGAGCCTGCAGGAGCATGACTGTGCCACCTCCACAGCTCCCAGAGCAAACAGCCCTGGAGGAGGACAAGAAAGATGGAAATCTCTGGTGCTGCTCAGCTGGCAGGACCAGAGCTGTGAGAAGCTTGGAGCAGGTGCCATGGGAAGCGAGGAAAGGACAGCTGCCCCCAGCTGATGGGGTTAATGGATGGTCATAGGAAGCAAATGAAATGAGCAGAGAATTTGCACAGAGCCAAGAAAGGTGAATACCCTGAATGGTATCATTACGTCTGAGGAATCACTGGTGAAGATGGGCTTTGTTCTTACCTTGATGATGCCAGTGTGACATGATTGATCTCACTGTGGAAGAAGAATGATACAAAGCATCTGCAGGTTCTGATGCAAATGAAGGTCACAGGCAGGCTTGAGACAAAGTGCAGTACAAAACCCTGCAGCCTCAACTTCTGGAAGTCCTTGCAACTTCATGCTGTGATCACTTCGTCAGCTAAAACACCACCAAACACAGCATGGATCTTTGCGGACCTAAGGAACTGGACTAACATCAGGTGCTGCCTCACTTCCTCCTGGATGACCCTCCGGATCGAGGCAGAGGTACTGGTGTTGCATCCACATAGAAAGCAGAGATGGTGTTATCTCTCCACAACTTCTCGATGGCAATACTCACTACTCCTAGTGAAGCACTGCTGCAGTGCTAGGGAAGAAGTGTGGAAACTGCCACCAGCCTCTGCAGAGATTATACCGTCCATCAATAGCTCACCTTCAGTACCAAACAGTAAAAGGTGTGTGGTCAGCAGGAAGCCTGGGGGAGTCTGGAGCACTTGTTGCAATGTGAAAGTATCTTGAGCAGAGACTAGAATCCATCATTTATCAAAGGCAGCAATAGGAGGAATACAAGATTGCAAAAGCGCAGCTAAAGGCACACGTGGCTGAAGCAGTGCATTGATCAGTGCCCAGGGCAGGCAGCAGCAGGAGGGGTGTTGCAAGGCAATCCCAGGCTACGGCTGCCTGCTTTTGGAGCGCTGTTTGCAGGGGGAAGGCACCCTGGCTGCTGAGGGAGCTGTGTGGGGCAGGATGAGGCCACAGTGACTGCAGCTGCAGCAGAGAGAGGGCAATGGTGCAACGACTGCCTGCACCAGCATACCATTCCAGCTGGGGATGGCCCAGGCCCTGCTTGAACCAAGCTCATCCCCACTGGAGAAGCACCTGTACCCCATTCCTGACACTAAGCTAACTAACAACCCCTAACTGAAATGGGTCCGGATGCTGCAAAGGCTCCACCGGTGAAGGGGTGCATGGTGAGCAGTGCGTTCACAGCCTGCAGTGTGGGGACATTCCACCAGGCAGGCACACAGCCCCAGACATTTTCACATGGGAAGGGCCTTGGCAGCAGCAGTACCGTTTTGCATCACACCTACGTGTCCCTCTGCACCCTGGGGAGCCCTGCAGCCAGACAACGGCTGACACTTTGCCCCTCTGCAACAAGCCACTGTTTGCACTTCCAGTATCTGATCTGCGGCTGCAGGTGGACAAGCAGAAAGCCACTGATACTCGGACAAAAGGTGGTATTATTTACAGCTGCTGGTCTTGGCTGCTCATTTGTACAATTGCCAGAGTGAGTTTAAAACGGCAAAATACTAAGAGCAGATTTAAGGTCTGCAGAGATAAAAAGACAAATGCTTGACACATCCCTCCCAGGCAGCTGGTAGGACAAAGAACTGAAGCACATGCCTCTTAAAACGCTTCCCTGCTGCTGCACAGGCCATGCCTGAAGCCAGGAGGGCTGGGAGGCCATAGGGCAGCGTGCAAATGAGAGCAGCACTTGGCCATGTCCAGCAGCCACAGCTGGGGGTCCCTTCCCAAGCCTCCAGTACCAAGACCCAGTTGTGGTTTCAAGAGCTTTACCCTGTGCCTGGTCTCCAGCACACAAGCACCACTCCAAGACCTCACACAGGTCTTTAGGCTAACTCAGGATTCCCTTCTCTACCTGCTGCTGCTGCTCAAGAAGCCCCCTCCTCTTTGCAATCCAACTTCCACCACTGCAACTGGAACATAACCAAGGATGTAACGGACACAACCACCCACACAAACGGTTTCAAATCTTTTTAAACGTTTTTATTTACAGTGCTAGTTGAAAACAATATATATATTTATATCTATTATCCTCATGATGTCTGTGCCATAGAAAATGCTGTGGCTATATTGCCTTTAATTTACAAAAAACGGTCACAAGAAAATCTGAAGGGAAGAAAATAAACCCAAACCAACGACATGGAAATCAACGTTTGGTCCCCAATTGTTTCTCGCAATTTGTTTTAAAAAAGCTTCCAAATTAAAAAAGTACACAGTTCTGATGAAATTCAGATATAAAAACAACCCTTTTCTTCTGAAAGACTCATGAGAGCCAGCTTGCTCTCATGTAAACTTGAAAAAAATACCCCAAAAAGCTTAAAATAAATTGTTTCCATGTGTGGTTTAATAGAACCGTTATTTGCTTGTAATATTCTTTGTCTCTCAGGGTTCAGTGGGAAAGCAGATGAGAGGTGGCTTAGGACTGGAAAACGCACCATGAGATCTGTACCCGCAGAACCCTGCGCTGAGGATCTGGTAGCGGGTCTGGGGAACAAAAGCTGTCAAACATCTCAGTCATCCTGGTGACAAAAAGGAGGGCAAGTGGAAAGGGAAGCAGGGGAGCTTGCCACTCGAGCAGCCTGGCATTCAGGCCTGGCAAGGTTACTGCACCCCAAGAAATGATGAGATCCTTGAGGGAAGAGGATCAGTAAGTGGGGCACAGCAGAAGGGATGCGGGGGGCTGGAATGATTTCAGCTGGGGAATGTCAAGGGTGGGCTAGGTCTTTGGGTGAAAAGAGGACTGCTGTCTTCCCTGTTAGAGAGCGTTTCTAATCTTTCCTCATCTGAGATTGTGTGAAGCCAGAGGCTAACAGACAGTGCAAGCACAGGCTGGAATGGAAGAGGAGATGGACGGAACGTAAGAGATGGGAGGGGAGGACTCAAGCTGAAGACCCATTTTCTGTTTTCTGTCTCTTTGGATCCACTTCATCCTACAGAGGACACAGCAGAACATAAAGGAGTTACCATCAAACAGCCACCACAACAAGGCACATCATTTCTCCACAGAATTCTTACTGCTGCTCCTCCCTCCACACAGAAATCCACTCCCCTTTAAAGCATCCTTAACTGCCTGACACAGGCTGATGGTCACGGTTAAGATGTGGACAGCTCCATTTGGAGGGATAGCTGCCAAGTTACTTTCAGGACACACAAGAAGCCCAGGCTCACACTACTTCAGACAGGCCCTGAGATTCACCCTCACAAATCCATCTCGTGGCCTGAAGCCCAGAAGTCACAGGTGACTCCTCCCTCTCAAGCACCTTAAGTCTCAAACACTCAGCACTGTGACCAATAGTGGAAGGGCCTGGATCCTACAAGGAGTCTACTGGGGTTTATTATCCTCTTGCCACATCAGATCCATGTACTGATCTGCTGCTGAAGCAATGAGACCTGAGGCCAGGGGCACCTACAGGGATTTGGTTAGCACAGCAGGCAACCTTGCTCCTTCTCACTGCCATTTCTCTCACACTATCACTCACCTCTTCCTCCTCTGCAGATCGTTTTTCTGCATGACCATCCTGCTCTTGCCCATTCTCGTCTCCTTCTGAGCATAAGCAAGAGAGGAAACCAGGGGTTAACTAAAGTAGCATTTGCAGGAATACAATCTCACAGTCAAGAGTGAAGGAAATTCCCTCTATGATCTTCCATTCTCCCAATACCAATTATTCGTACCTTCATCTTCATCACCACCTTCTTCTTCATCCACATCATCAGGATTCTCTTCCTCATCCTCTTCAGCTCCATTTTCCTCATCCTGAATAAAACAAATTGGTCAGAGCAGAAACTGGCATTGGGATGACATTTCCCCATGTTCTTTGCTGCAAGCGCAGCAGCAATCTCCACAGCCCCAGCCACTTCAGACTCCAGCCTCAGATGTGCATTGAGTGACCTCTGCCCCGTCACTCAGACGTCATTGCCATCATCCTAGCTCCTCCTCCCAACCAGCCCTCTTTATAAAGCCAATCCTTCCAGATCCTCCCCACTCATATGAACCTCCTTGACTTCCGTAAGCTTACATCCCAACGAGCTGCTACCATCCTATCCCACATTTAGAACATCTCTCCGGTTACACGCTAATGACTTAGCCTGTGCTCAGTACACCTGCTTCCAGGCCCCTTCTCACCTTCAATCTGTGCATTTCCTAACTGTTCCTCCCCCACCTTCTTCACCTTATGCTCCCCTTGCACCTCTATATACTTCAGTGAGTACAGAACCGTGTCTCCTGTGCCACCTCCTCCTAACTCCTATTTGCTCTTGTTTCCATTTGATCTTTTCCCCTTCTCACTGGGCCATACTATGTTAAGTCCTTCAAGGCTCATTCTCCACAATTATCCTATAGCTTGCTCTTCATTTGCCCCTCTTCCTTACGAGCTCCCTTGGGCTGCCTTCTTTCTTAATCTGCTGTATTCCCTTCCCATTCATTACCCACAGTGAGCCAGGCTAACTGCCTCTTATAAAGCTTCTGAATCTATCACAAGGGCCTCACCTCTACTATCTCCTTCTTCTTCTCTTTGTGGACTGCTTTCTCCTCATGTTTTTCCTTCTTCTCTTTCATTTCCTGTATGTGAGATCAGAACAAAACCCAAAACATTCCGGTGGTCAGCGGTAGGAAAATAAAGGGATACTTAAAGGAGGTTTCGAGATGCAGAATAACAAGTCCTGAGCCTTAAATCTGCCAGCCCGGACAAAGAGAAACCAGGGAGAACACATCAAACCTCCTTCCAGACCACACACACACAAGCGTTAAAGTCCTGAAGAGTTTAATAGCTTTTAAAAGAGCCGTTTCCGGCTCCCTCCCCCACTAAACCTACCGCTTTGTGTCCGTACAACTTTCAGCCCTCCCTGTGGTGTGTGGGGGGGGGGGGGGGGGGGAGAAACTTAAACCGTTCGTACCGTTAACCCGAACGGGATAACGGCTCTAACGCCTCCCGCCCCCTATTGGCCCGGAGGTATTGAGGCCTACGAGCGCCCCCCACCGTTCGGGTACCTCATCCGCCGCTGTGAGGAGAACGGGACAAGTGTCCCCCGTTTTCCGCCGAGCCCCGGGAAGGGGTAAGGGGGGGATCTCACTCACCTTAACGCTGAGCTCTGCCGGCGTCTCCTCGACGCGTTTTTCCGACATCCTGACTCGGGTATCGAAGGGAAGAAGGGGGGAAATGTGCGAGGGAGCCCCGCGAGGAGATAGGCGGGTTCGTGAGGGAAGGAGGTGAGCGGTGTGGCGGTGGTTGTGGTAAGCTCCTGTCCCAAAGGCCAAAGCACCAGGTCTCCCGCGGTGTGGGGATACGCCGGGGAAGGGGATTTATACAGTGGCGGTGACGAGGGAAGGAGGGACCTGAGGAGGGAGGGGAGAGGAACGGGAGGCGGAGGAGGAGGAGGAGGAGGAGGGAGGGGAGAGGGACGAGCTACGCCAAGCCGCGGGGATCGCGGCCGATAGAACAATATGCGTTCGGCCCTCAGTCAGGGCGGTCGCCAGGCGGACCCAGGAAAGGCGGCACCTCCCGGCCTGTGGAGGCTAGTCAGGGTGCAAAGCACCGAAGCCCCCCTCCGCACCCCTTTTCCCCCCGAGCCGCGGCACCAGGATAGCCGAGCACGCTGCCCGCCGCCGCTACAGCGCGGCCGGGGTAGCTACCCGTACGGGCTTGGCCGGAGGGAGCCGGGGTGGGCGAGGAGCGGCGCTGGCGACGACAGCGCTCACGCGTCCTCTTGCCTGGAATTTTCCACTCCAGTTGCTCCCCCGCCCTCTTTCTCCCTCCCTCCTTCCCTCCCGCTGGAAACGCTCCTGGCGTTGGGGCTCTTCCCTCCCAACCCACGGCCCGGCCCTCCGCTGGGCCCCTCTCGGGGATGGGGGGGGGTTGAGGTGGGAGCGAGGCTGTTTTTCCCGCGCTCGGAGGGAAAGGGGACGGGGTTTGGCGCGCGCGGGCGCGGCAATTGGAGCGGGGGGGGGAAGATTAACGAGAGCGTCCCGAGTCCCCAAATAAGGAGGGACGAATGGGTTCGGCGCCTGATTGGGTTATTCAAATGAGCCGTCTGCCTGGCAACAGGTTTCCTATTGGCTGCCAGGGGTAGGCTCGATGGCGGCGGGGGGGGGGGCGCGGGGATGTTTGGTGCAGTGAGGAAGGGCGGGTTGTTGGCACGTGGGGCGGTGGGAGGGCGCGCGAGGGCCGGGCGGTGTGCCCTCGGTCGGTGCGTGCTGTGGTGTGGTGCTGGACTCGGCTCCGCTGTAGCTGCTTTCCTCGGGGGAGCGGTCCAGGGCTGCTTGTGAGGACAGAGGCGTGTGTTGTGGCACCGGGCAGCGTGGGGCGTCGGAGTTCTGTGCATACGGTGCTTAAACCCGGGGCCACTCGGGGTGCTACGCCGCGGTGGCGTGGAAGGTGTTAGGGCCGCAGCACCGCCTCTTCCGTGAGTGGTATCCGGCGCTGCAGCCGGTCCTCTGACGCTCTTCGGCCGGGCAGCAGTCGGTGTGCAACACTGACCCCTGCAGCTTGCCGCAGCGCCCTGCTCGCCCGCTTGCATGCCTCGGAAGCCGGGCTCTTGTCGCCCGCGGCCTGCTGGAAAGGATCACTGCAGAGCCAAGGTCCCTTCTGCCTGACGGCAGGTTGTGTCTTGGAGCTGCGGGGATTTGTTGCTAATAGATGTTCTTAGAGCTGCGCTTTAGACCATTGTTTATCAGCTTGATCAAACTGGGATGACTAAAATACCTTTCCCAGAATATTTATATTGTCCCGCTCTTAGTCATAGGCACACACACAAAATCAGCATGTGTTTGCAAGCATATGTACAAAATTAGGCATGCACGCAATGTGGGTTAGTGGAAGGTGTCCCTGTGCGTGGCAAGGGGGTCCGAGCTGCATGATCTTTGAGGTCCTTTCCAACCCAAGCTACTCTATCAGCACATATGGATGTACATTTGTACACAGCCACACGGGTATAATGCAAGGTTATTAATCCATCTGGTTGGAAAATATGCTTAAACACACAAGCTTCTTAAGATAGAAAATCAACCTCTCTGCAAAGTCAGGATTCAGAGCTAGTGCTCTGAGTTGAATTGAATGTGTGTCAGTTTTAGCATTTAATAGATGAAGCAGTTGGCACTTGTGGAACCAGGAGAGCAGTAAGTACATACCTCCTGAAGGAAAGCATGAAAGACATTGAACAAATTGCAATCTGTGTGATGAGAAGATCACCACCTTGTCATAGAATCGTAGAATCAGAATCACAGAATCATAGAGTCATTTTGGTTGGAAAAGACCTTCAAGATCATCAAGTCCAACCATTCCCCCATCTCGTGTCCTCCACAGCTACAGTTGTTTCTCTTGTGATCTCACTCATCTTTGTTCTTAGCTACACACAATATTAGTGTAGCCCCAAATACAATAATAGTGTATGCACAACAGTGTAACTATGCGCAATAGTGTAACTACACAGAGTAGGCATGGTGCCTGCCCCAAAGAAATTTGTCATGTAACCCAGACACACAGATCTAGACAAGTAACAGAATAATTAATGAAAATGCATGCATTAATTTCCCTTTCACCCCCTCCCTTTTTTTTTCACAAAGCCCCTCTGGCAGTCTTCTTGGATCTAGCTGCTATCAGCATTCAGGTCCTGGTTTAGTACAAGTACTCCTCTTTAATCCCTCACTTCTACAAGAAAAAAAGTCTTAATTTCTAGAGCTACACCCCAAAAAAGAAGCCAAAAATCTACAAAGTGGCCAGAAGTTGTTCCTCTCTGCTTCTGCTTGTCAAGAGCTGTGTGCCTCTGCTGTTCTCTTCACCAATCTGGGGTTTTTATGCTTTCCTTCACACTCTGAACTACTGAAAATGCAAAACTACACCAACAGGCATCCTTTGGCAGAGACAGCATTGCATTAATGGACACACAGATGTGACACAACATCCTGGAGGGGAGAAAGTGAGGATTGTGTTCGGTGGTGTGGCTGTACCCAAAGCTGCTGTTGGCCCAGGGGGTACACCCACAGATGCAAAGAGGTAAGCTCCTGCTGTTGGAAAGGGAGCAAAGGTGTTTCCAGCTGTCTGTGCGATGGGGCAGGGTCAGCCCTGCCATCTGCATGGTGCCTGTGGCCCCAGCACTTGCAGAGTGCAGTCTCACATTTCCCCTTCCATGCTCCCCAGTGTATCCTCTTGGCACTTTTTACCTCTTCTGTTGCTTCTCAGCTTTTCCTCCTATCTGTATTCCTGGAAGCAGCCTTCCTATGGCTCTCTCTCTGGCTTCTCTTTGTCACCTCCTTTATCCCACTTACAAAGTTCATCTTGCTTCCCCCCTTTTGTTTATTACAAGTTCCGTTTACCCTGCATACCTATATCAACCGTGATTTTCCTCTTAAATAAATGAAACTCTTCTTTGTGCCTTGTGCCATGCCTGTTTCTTCATCCCAGCTCTTCTTGCTCTTCAGATCCTGATGGTGAGATTTCCTTGGCTTCTAGTATGCAGCTCCTCTGTGCTTGCCCTGAGGGCATCCCTTAGCTGTCTCACCAAACTCTTCCCTGTGTCTTTTGCTCCTCTATCCAACTTGTGCTGCTCTGCATTTCATCTGCTGGATGGATCTGAAGCTTTTCTCGCCTCCTCTCTCCCATCTGTGTTTTTCCCTTTGTTGTAAGTACAAGTATACTTCTCATGCAGCCTGCAGATGCAAGTTCCTTTGCAGTGTGTTCAGTATTCTTGGCTTCAAGTTGCTTTGCCTGCTCAGCAGAATTTATTCCATCCTTCTCAGGGTCTTATGTCCTTAGACAAAGTGAGGGAGGTGCAAGAGTTACATGATGCATCATTGCTCGGAAAGCCCATAGAAGAGCATGAATGTAATTTTCCTCTGTACAGCAAGTTACAATTGTTGTGCTGTGCTCGGTGCGTCTGCAGGTGTGTGCAGCACAGCACATACATCTATTTGTGTATGGTGCTTTTGGAAGTGCAGACAGTATGGTACTTCTCTACTGAGGTGTATGTTAAGCTTGTGCATGTGTGTCTTCGTACAAGAGCATATGTTTGCACGTGTGCCTGGGCTTTCATGTGTGTTATGTGTTTCTGTGCTCCCAGCAGATGAAGGGTGCAGGCACCTGGAAGGAAATATTTATGCTTTTGGTTTTAATACCTCGCTAGTCTTGTCACTGTGTTCTGTTGGGGGAATGGGACTTTTTTTCTGAGCAAAAGCAAACCACAATACTGGCTACTTCAAGAATTTCATTTTGTGATCTAACTCATGAGTGGTTCCAAAACTCTTTCAAACTGCTGAATAACAAAAGAGCAGAAGGTTGTGTATTTGCATTAACTTTTCTTAGATTTACATAAATTCAGATACAGACAGTATCCTTTCATTTACAGTGAAGCTAGCAAAATCTCAGTGTGCAGAGGGAATGTGTTTTAATGTATTTGTATATTTATTACTGAATGCTGGAGAGGGACTCTTCATCAAGGCTGGGTTGGACATAGCCTTAGGTGGCATGGTTTAGTGGGAGGTGTCCCTGCCCCTGGCAGGGGGGTTGGAACTGGATGATCTTAAGGTCCTTTCCAACCCTAACTATTCTATGATTCTATGACTGTAGTGATAAGACAAAGGGTAATGGGTGCAAACTGAAACAGGGGAAGTTCAGGTTGGATATAAGGAAGAAGTTCTTCCCTATGAAGGTGCTGAGGCACTGGCACAGGTTGCCCAGAGAAGATGTCCCTGCCCCATCCCTGGCAGTGTTCAAGGCCAGGTTGGACAGAGCCTCGGGTAACATGGTTTAATGTGAGGTGTCCCTGCCCATGGTATGGGGGTTGGAACTGGATGATCTTAAGGTCCTTTCCAACCCAAACCATTCTGTGATTTAATCCACACTGTTCACCTTTCTGTCCTCTGTCTGTTAAAAAATCCAGGCAGATAATCAGTTTTGTTGTTCTTTCATGATGCTGTATCCTGAAATCAAGAGGAAATACCCAAGAATTCAACCACTGACCAACTTTGCATTGGGAAATGGCTTCCTGAGAGACAGCACATTGAAATAAGCACTGTGGCGGGCTGTGGTAGGTAATACAATGAGAGTAGGCAAGAAGGGTATATGGGAGTGACGAGGGGTGACACCAGCCTGTTGGAAGACTGGGAAGGGGAGGGAGGTTTTCACTTGTGATTTCTGTGAGCCTCTCTTTGCTAACACAGCACAGATGGAGGTCGTGGTTCTCACTCACAGTGTAACAGACACGCTTAACATGAGCAGTACATTCTGAAAGCAACCGCTTCTACGCAGCACAAGCTGCAGGCACCCCATGCTGGCTCTGGCATCCCAGATGTGAACTGTCACATCTGAGGCTCAGATCGGAGCTGTCCTTCACTCGGGTGCCCTTCAGCTCAGGTCAGAGTTAGTTGTTGGGTGGGGATTACATAAGAGGGACAGATGAAGGGAGCCAATGAGGAAATGGCTGTGAGTAGCTCTGAGTTCTGCTAACTAGGATTTCTTTGTCTTACAGGCGTCCACAGGGGCCCTGGAGCATTTGTATGCATTACGAAGCTGTTTGTGTCTTCCTGGCCAAAATGATGGGTCCCTGGAAGCAGCAGGTAACAAGGCGAGATTTCAGCGTGCTGTTTATTTACTTTCACCACGTGATACTTGGTTTGCTTTTAAAATGCTTCCGCTGAGGCTGCCCTTTGGCTGACTGAGGGCGAGGGGGATGCTGGGGGAGGCTGCCTGGCAGCAGCTGGTGGTAGGCGGAAGAAGGTGGAGTTGAGGGCAGCGGCACCATTCATCCCTCTTCCATTTTGCCCTTCACTCGCCTCCTCCGGGATGCTGAGCTCCTTCTTCCTCCTCTTCCCACCATCCTCCACTGCTTCAGCACAACCTGGCATCTTGAAAGGGAACAGAGAGATGTAGTTAATGGTTTTTCTTCATGATGAAAACAAGCAGCCTAAATAATGTGACAGGGGCAAGATGGGAATTTTTGCTTTTCATTCACACCCCCCGACGTGCTTTGTTATTCTTACCTAGCAAATGGCCATCCCCTCAGTGCACGTTAGGCATAATATGGTGACTACTGTAGTGAAACGTGCAACCAGCACCGTGACACAGCTTCTGCGTTCCTCAGAACTGTGGGCCTGTCCCTGTTCCAGAGAAAAGCTGTACTTCCAGCTCCTCCTTGCAGACTTTTACCCAGTGTTTGCTGCCAGCACAACTCTTTGCAAGCAAAGTGCCCTCGCAGTTTGCTGAACCGGAGACGCTACTGGTAGCACAGTCTTTGGTGACACAGGTTCATCAAGAGTAATGGCTGCAGAAACATTTAGTGAGACACCCAGCCTCAGCCCACAGTCTGATAAAGTCATCCCTTTGGGCCACAGATCACTTACACAGGAGCAGCATGAGGGACAGAAAAAGGATCTGCAAAGCAGTACTTTATCCACACTGTTCTATTCTTTCCCTAGCTCTGGGTTTGGAAGGCAGCAATGCCTGACTTGGTATTTGGAAGAAAGTGAGATAATCCTTTCATCTCTGGGACATTCCAGGAGTGGGGGGATCACTGATACCTGGGGGACAGCAAGTCATTTTATCTCAGATCTAGGACACACTCCCCCCCCCAAAAAAAAAAAAAAAAAGATGCTTACATTCTTGTTCAGGCAGCTCTTTGCCTTTCTCTGAATGCTGCCACTCGAGGTCAGCTCCACACACTATAGTCAAACACCAGGAGAGCCTCAGAGCTGAAGGAAAACACCCCAACCAGTGAGGGACTTCCAGACTGGAGGTCTCTGAAAGATGTTCCAGGTTGCAGAAGCAGTGCAGAGAGGCCGAGAAAGAATTCTGTGTCATCTTCAGGGCTCACAGATCAGTTCTGAGCTGGTGACAGGAGAGCTGGGCACCTCACCTATGGGCAGCCTTCCCAAGGAGCACTGCCCAAGAGGTCTGAGGTGGCACAGCCCATGCATTCCCTGCCCATTAGTATCTGTTGCAACCATATGATCCTGCCCCACTGCCATCCGCAGCTTCCATGTTGTGGATGTCAGTTGCAGCCTCTGAAGAATGCACTTACTAAATGCAGTGAGGGACATCGGAAGGATCTTGTGCATGCACACAGGCCTCCAGTGAGAGATCTTCCTGGACACTAAGCAGTTTTGAGACCTGCTGTAGCAAGAAGCATTGCCAAGTCCCCTGTGCTTTCCATCACATGGTATGTGCTACCAGGTCACTTTCCTTTGTCAGACTCCGAAATCCAAGGACATGGCTTCTGCCACAGCTCAGGAGTTCGATTTCTCAACCACATCCTGCCTCCTCTGGCACAGGGTTAGCCTGGCCCCTGCACACAGCAGGACAGATGCAGCACTCAGCAAAACCCCACTTAGGGAAGTGTTCCCTAGTCTCAAGCAGCCAGGAGCCAGCCCACTCTCTTCCAATCCAGTGAAGCTGGTGGTAGCTGAAGGCAGCCACCGGAATGGTGACAGAGGCTGTCACCCCACTGGTGCATGGTGGCTCCCTGCACACACACAGAGTCCCTGTGTTTCTGCTGTGGCTCTGCCTCAGGGGCAGTGACAACCCACTGCTGGCAGCACTGCCTTGTCTTCTGCAGTGTCCCCTGGCCCGTGAGTGTGGCAGAGGCACCCACGGCCACATTCCCTCTCGTTCCACCCCTCCAAGCCCTCTCCTCGCCCATTTGGCCTCCCTTTATCGAGGTGGGAGGTTGGCAAACACCACCGGTGCCTGGGCCACCACGGCCTATGCTCGAGGAACAATAGCCCCTTGTCGCTGGGCCATGTTTTCACTCGCTGCCAGCTGCAGCTCGCTCCCGGACCCACCAGGCACAGCCGGGCCGGCTGGCGCTCGCGGCACCTCCCGGTTGTGAGGCCCGTGCTGAGGCTGAGGCCGGGCCCGGGGATGGAGAGGGGCGGAGGACCGCGGGCCTTACCGGGCGCCAGGGGGCGCTCTACCCAGCAGCCACCCCCCGGTTTCTCGGCCCGGTGATCGCGTCGCCGCCGGGTCTGTGGCGCATGCGCGGTGGGAGCCGGCAGGCCGGGCGGGGCGGCAGCGGTGAGTGCGGGCCTGGGCCGCGATGGGCGCGGAGGAGTGATCGGTCTGCGGGGTTTGTGCTGCCGCCGACGGTGAAGGGCTCTGCCCGCAGCTCGGCATCCATCAGTGCGTCTGCAGGCAGGGCACAGGCACGGGGCTGCAGGTGGGCCGCGGCCTAGGGCGCTGCGGGGGGGAGCTCTGCCGTCACCTGCCCGGCCTGGGGGGACGCGGAGGCGCAGCGCGGGAGGGCCGGGTCCGCTGCTCCTCCCCGCTCCGCCCTCCGCCTCGGTTGTGCTCACCCTCTCTCCCCTCCGCAGAGGCCGCCCCCGACCGAGGGAAGCATGTTCCGGCTGATGAGGGACGGCGAGCCGGAGGACCCTATGTTTGCCATGTGAGTCGGGCTGGGCACCCGTTGGGGTAAGGGGGAAGGAGGCTGCGGCCTTGAGGGGTCGGGAGTGGTGGTAGGTGTGCTATCCTCCCGTCCCAACGGGGGGTGCAGGGCCTTCCGGGCGGCGGGAATGCCGCAGCGCAGCAGCTGCGGGCTGGCTGTGGGGAAACAAGCACACATGACCCCTGCGAAAGGGGTAGCGCAGGGAATAACCTGGTTTGCCTTGGTCTGGGAGGAGGGCGTGATTAAATAAAGTAGGCCAGAAGGCACTGCAACTGTCTGAGGGAGAGAGAGCTGGAATACCTGCTTCTCTTCTTAGTGTAAGGATTATTGTGCTTGCTTATGCCAAGTAGGATTTCACTTCAGACAGATACTAAAACCTACTGTTCCATCCAGTGTTTGTTACTGTTCTGCACAGGGCATCATTAATGGATCTGGAGAAAGTGTGCTAAAGCAGTTGTTAAGTTGTAAGGAACTTACAACTTACTTGTCAAGGGAAGACAGCCAGCAGTTTGAAATATGAGGCTTCAAATCTAATGAAGGTCCCAAGAGCTCTTTCTGGGATTCCTTTTACTGGCTGTTTTTGTTGCTGTCCACAGTCCAGAAATTGGATGCTATTGATAAATTCTGGTAGTGAAACTAAGTTGTCGGTCTTTGCCGAAGCAGATAAGGAATAGGCTGTAACACTGTGAGAATTTGATTATGTAAAGCATTGCACTACTAGAAATTCAGTGGAATTAATATATGTAGAAAAACAAAGTCTGAGTTTTGCTTGTAAAATTGGTAGGAAGCAAGAATTTTATCAGCTGTAAGCATGTTAGCAGGAAAGGAAACCTTGATGCCCCACTTAGTCACAGAATGACTGTGTATTCTCATTGATGTGGCAGGAATGAGTCTGACTTTTGTTATGGGAAGCATTTCCAGTACAGACAGAAAAGTAATGGTTTGTAGTAGCAGTTTTGTGATCTCAGGAGTATTCTATGCTGCTGAGGCTATTTGCACTCGAGGGAGGAGTGCAGGCTCTAAGATCCACATGGAAATGCTATGGTATTTCCCAGACTGTGGCCACTGTATTCTGTGACCATTTGTCCTTGTTCTCCTCTTTCTCTCCTTGACCTTCCAGCACATGAATGTGTACAGCCTTCAAAGTGAAGGCTGCAAAGGAAGCAAAACCAGTTAGGGACTCCAGTTATTTTTCCCATTCCCTCTCAGATCTGCAAAACCTATGTGTGGTCTCAATCTCTTGCCAGGTGTACAGGTAACATTGTAGGAAAATAGCAGATGAAGGTTACATGGGGCAGAGGAAGGTCACAAAGTATCAGGCAGTACATCCCCTTCTGGAGGTTTTTGTCTTGTACTTGAGCATGTTTGTTTGTATGTATGTGAAAGGTAAGAGGGCAGTATCTAGTGTCCTGTGTTTTCTGGTCCACTCAGTATAGTCATCTCTTTGGAACCAAGAGGGTCTTCGTGCCCCTCCTTGCAAAATGAAGAACTGCCCTACTAGCAGGGCTTGTTTGTGTCACAAATCTGTTAATGTAAAGGGGTTTGATGGCACAAGAGGAAATGAATGTGAAATGATGGTTTTATGTGGACTGCAGATCTGAGAAGTGACTTTCATTTGTTAGAACAGTGAGGTTCTGGAATGGCCTCAGCTGTACTTGGCTGTAAAGTGTTAGTGGGAGTGGAACACCAAACTACTCTAAACAGACATCACTTAGTGCCTGAGAGGCATTCTGTGATGCAGTATCTGCTCTTACAAGAAATAAATGGGATCCAGAAGTTCTTTCTGGTACTAAGGATCACCATCAGTTCTTGGGGTTCTGGATCGTCAGCTTGGAAAGGAATGTACACTTCAGTAATGCGGGGCTTTGTCTTCTGTCATCCCTTCCTCACCATTGTTCTCTCCACCTCTCCAAAAGGGACCCTTTTGCCATCCACCGGCAGCACATGAACCGCATGCTCTCGGGAAGCTTCGGCTTTGGCCCACTCCTTGGCATCACTGATGGCACCACCCCTGGGGCTCGCCAGCCTGGTCGGAGGATGCAGGTAAAAGAGGTCCTGAGCACAAGACAGGATTTGTTAAACTGCCTTGTTACCTTATGTCTTTCACCCTTACTGGGTTGGGCACACCTCTTGCCTTCATATGGATGACAGGCACAGAACTGATCTTTCTAAAACTGTGGCTCTCTTCTCCTTTTCTTTACTCCACATTAATACATTAAACGCAACTACATTCTAGACTGAATGGGAGGAGGGTAAGAAGTAATGCGTGTTGTTTCTCCAGGACATAAATTTCTTCCACTTCTATTGATTAGGAGCATCACCTTCTGTCTTGTTTGTTAGGGATGATATGGTTTGAACTGCTGTGAGTCTGTGGGGCACTTTGTTACCTGTTTGTTGGGCCTGATCATTTCTAGTTGTGTTTCTGAGAAGGATGGGTGCGTTCTGAGGAAAATCTGTTGTTTGGCTGTTGAAAAGTCATTCTCTGTTCTGTTTTTCCGTTGTCTTGGCAGGCAGGAGCTGTTTCACCCTTTGGGATGCTCGGCATGGTACGTTCTCTTTTTGGGTCACATTAGAGGCTTTCCAAATTAGTGGTTCTGCACTGAGATTCATCAGCGCTCTGTGCAGGTGGTGCTAAAATGTACCCATCTGTGAGCAAGACCATCTATCCTAACTGGTAGTGAGGGTGGGAAGGTGTGAATAGACCAGAATGAGCTCTAGATTTATAGTAAACAGAATACAGAAGAGGGTTTTGAACTGGAACTGGAGGCAGCTGGTTGCACTTGGATCTCTCTCATTGAGGTGCTGTGTGACTTCAGGCCTTTCTCTTGTTTCCCTTCCAATGTTTTAATCTAGTCCGTGAGCTGCTTTAGAGAAGAGATTCTGATGCTGTTTATATCAGGAAGTTGTAATTTCACCTTGACCAGAAAAGAGCCCTAAAGCTGTTATAGCACAATATTTCATAGGAATTGGGACAGTTAATATCTGAGAAGAGCAGATAGTCTCTTAATAACCTCATATGTCTAAAAAGAAGCTCTGTATCTGTTTGGAGGTAATGTAGGGACTGTGACAACATGAGGAAGAGACTTGGCCATCAGTAGGCAGAGGTGATTGTTGAACCTCCTCTGTCAGCAATGGCAGAAGAGGAAGCCTACAGTATACTTCAGGTGAACAGGACTGGAATGAAAATAGCTATGTGTCTGTGAGAGCACCGTGCTTGGCACACACTGATCTCCGTCATCTACTAAAATAATACAGTGGAAATAGGTATTCCAGATCCAGCAACTTCAGCTGCCTCACTCTGCAGGATTGCCTCAGTGCAAGAGTCTGAGTGCCTTGGCCTTATTGTAGCTCAGGAAAGGATTAATAAGGATGCAAACAGATGGACTTCAAAGGGTAATAGCAATGCGTGTGAGTGCTGCTCTGCTGCAAAAGAGAACAAGAGGCTACTGGAGGAAACAAAAAAATCAGCAGGTTGAAAGTGACATAGCAATTTTGTTTACATATTGTGCAAGTAACCTGTGCGACCTGCTGGCCCGGTAGATTGTTGCAGCCTTTAGGTTTCCAAGATTAAAAAGTTGGGTGTTTGTAGGGAAAAGAGGAAAACTTGTTATTACATTAGGAAAAAATACAACCAATGGAAATTTCCTTGTGGTTTAAGAGTTGACAGTGATGAGGTGAAGACATCCTCAACGATGACTGTCCTATGGTTAAGGTCACTGTTGGCGCACATCCTGAGATTTCTTCTCTTGGCTTTGTGGAGTGCCTGGACTCAGAGCATAAGGAGTCAGGCTTGAGCTAAATGAACAACCCTTGCTGTATCCAGAGATCTTGAGAACCAGAACACTTGGACAGTGCAACCTGAGGGAACAGAAACATTAAAAAATGGTTTTTTTTTCTTCACTACTGAAAGAAAGGGAGAAGAGTAGGGTTTTTCTATTTAGGCAGCAGTTTCTTGTCCTTTGCAGATAGTTTACTGTTCTTTTCTCCTGTGTCATTCTAAAGTGACTTCATATGTTCTTGTGTTCTCGTTTTAACAGGCAGGTGGCTTTATAGATATGTTCGGGATGATGAACGACATGATTGGAAACATGGTAAGAATCCTCCATGAATGAGTCTGTATTGGGAGGGGTACTGAGAATGCTATTGTCATCCCCTTTAATGTCTCCCATCTTCCTGTGCTGCTTTGGTATGGGCTGTACTCAAGCTGCGAAGGTGGCAGAGGCTCTAAGCCTTCTGTCGTGACCCTGATTCGGTGGTAGGAAGCTTGTTCCTGAGGTGTACCCTCTGAGTGCAGAGAGATGGCTGAGGAAGGAAGTGTGGGGGTAGACTCTTTAAGCAAGAAACAAGAATTAATTTCAAGGTAGATGTGGTTCTCCAGAAAGTTGGACCCCTGGGGTTTATATTCCTCCTATTGTAATTTCTTCCTACTTTGTTGTATAGGGGGAGAATTAACTGCCATCTCTTCTTCCCTGTCATTCCTTCTTTATACCATTCCCCATTTATTTTGGCAGGAGCATATGACAAGTGGTGCTAACTGCCAGACATTTACCTCCTCAACTGTCATCTCCTATTCCAATTTGGGTGACGGGCCCAAGGTCTACCAAGAGACCTCCGAGATGCGTTCAGCACCTGGCGGGGTAAGGAGGAGGCACAAGGCTGCTGGGTTTGCTGTGGGTGGGTAGTCTTCATTCGGTGGCTCAGTGCTGGCCACCCACAGCACTTCTGCTGTGCAATCAGTTGCAGTTGAGGAGCGTGTTGTGACTCACAGAACCATGCTGAGGGCCACTGGGAGGGGATAGGAAGTGCTGGCAGGGGGAATTCATTTTCCCCTCTTCATTATGTTGCGTCTGACATCCTGAAAGTAGTGGAAGTGCAACACGACTGAAATAGTGCAGGCAAGAATCAGTGACGTGTGGGGCTGGGAGAATGAATTAAAATGGTGATGCTACCTGGGAATCTGCCCTCAGATCCGTGAGACCAGACGGACTGTGAGGGACTCGGACAGCGGCTTGGAACAGATGTCGATTGGACACCACATCAGAGAGCGGGCACACATCATGCAGCGGTCCCGGAATCATCGCACGGGTGACCAGGAGGAGAGGCAGGACTACATCAACATGGATGAAAGTGAGTACTGCCTGTGTGCTCCTTCCAGCAAGCCCAGGTACCGCTTCCCCACCACGTCCCCACCTGAGCTCCACCTTTCCTTACATAGGTGATGCAGCCGCATTTGATGACGAGTGGAGGCGGGAGACATCCCGCTTCCGGGCGCAGCGAGGGCTGGATTACCGACGGCATGAAGGCAGCAGTGGGCGTCGGGCTGAAGGCACTCGTCTTGCAATCCAGGGCCCTGAGGATTCACCCTCCAGACAGTCCCGTCGGTATGACTGGTGAACCCAGAGCAGACCTTGTGGGGGGTGCAGTGTGGCCACCCCCAAATCTACCTACACGCTCTTGTAAGTCTTCGCAGGTTTTTATCCTCTTCTACTACATGGTTGCTTCTCAGCCATGTGATTATTTTTGTTCATGGCACCAATCTTACTTTGAAATGTTGGTTGGAAATGGGTTTTCCCACTTAATCTCGAGAGCAGTGGAACACATGAATTCTGAGAAATGACTATTCTGAATGGGATGGTGGAAGGTGTTTAAGTTACTTTGTCATCAGCAAGAAAATGGGGTGTCGTCCTTAACTGGTGATTGAAATGGTATGAAATGATGTAGGATTGCAATCTGTAGAGTGTTTATACTGTCACTCTGTAGAACTTGGAGACCATTTGCTGCCAATCAGGTTTGAAATAGAAGTGCCAGTGTCTGCTCTTGTGTGTTTTGAATAGGGCTCACTAGGATGTGATCAAGTGCTTGAAAAGAGACTTTCTTGGTGTCTAGAAATCAGTTTTAAACATGTATGTGCTAATATTCTCTGCTGCTTTCTAATCACCACTTAACTCTTGTCATGTTGTTTCCCTTCCTTCCAGGTACAGACAGTGAAACTCTGAAGCCCCTTCAAAGCACCACTCGGACCCTACTCAAATTTAGTATTAACCTTTCTCCCACTTAAAGATTTGAATCAAAGCAACTAATCTTCTGCATTGCTCTTCTTTGCCCCATTTGGGTGCTGCAGTGGGGCGTGGGGAATGTTACCAAAGTGCAAGGAATGCATTCATTGCCCATTGCCCTTCTGCTCTCCCTCAGTTCTGTTCTTTCTGCCAGTAGTGGTGGGCATGAGGAGCTGCCACCTTTCTTCTTCCATCCTTTCCACTCTTCTGTGCTGGGTTGGGCTGGTTCTGAAGTTTGTGTTTAGTCCCTTGTGAAAGAAGTAGGAGGGAATTCTGCTAGAACCCCATGTCAGTCCCCTCGGTGGGACAGAGGCTTCGATTCCCCTCCTGCTCCTTGGTGCAGCTATGGAGAAACGGAAGGATGTGTGCGTTAGAGAAGGGAGGAGCAGAATAGAAGCTGGATCAGCCTGTGGCCCCCGACACCTCTTCAGTCAGCTCCCCCCCTTTTTTAATTTGTGGAACTTGTAACTAGATGTTTACTGAATAAAGAAACAAACTGTAAAGAATTGTTCTGGTCAGTCTTTAGCTTCAGCCCACCTAATGGTGCCTGCTATGGGATTGAGTAACCTCTTTCATATCCTTTGGACATCGCTGAGGAGAAACTTGGTGTTTAGTTCTAAGGTTTAATTTTCTTAGAGAAAATAACCTCATAGCCTTCCCCTGGAGTTATGAAGTGAGGTAATGCTCAACGTGGAAATTGAAGACCCAAGAACCCACCGTTGGCAAAAATACCCTTAAGAGCTTTAGTTGCGCTTGTATTCCAAGGACATTGGTTGGTCTTTCTCGCTGCCTGGCCATCTGTGCAGCCCAGAATTGGGCCTCTGGGGCTCTTCTATGGCCAGGGAGTATTTCTGTTATGTTTTCCTTATTTCTCTGCAGCTGAGGCTGATGTTAGGAATGACCTTTTCTTAACTTCAGTATTAGCTGAAATGGGAGGCATTAAGAATACAGGACTAGGGGACATTACCTGGGTTCTTGGGCTGGTTTCCTGCTCCATCACACACCTCTATGGAAACCTTTCCATCAGTTCATTTTGAACTTCTGGCAGGATGGGTGACTTACACTTGGGATCTTGCCATGTATCCCCATGTTGCACATAAGGGGACTAACTGAGGGACGGAGGACTTGCCCTGGAAAAGGGATGCAGAAACCAGCCCCTGAAAGCTTAAGGCAGAGTTTGCATGTGTTTCACCCTTCAAGGAAGCACAGGGCAGAGCTGTAGCTGATGGAGCTTCACTGACAGAGGAGGGCTTGGGGAAGGTTTAGTGGCAAACAAGTCATCTTGGGATTGCCAGACTGAAAGAAAGAGTTTGAGCAGCAGCAGCCATCTCAGCGGTAGTTTTAAGGTGGTGCAAGATGCAGAACCTGGTGTTCTGATCCAGTGAAGAACCAGGTGAGCTCAGGAAGGTGCTCGCAGCATCGACCCAGTTGTGATAACCAGTTGTAAAGTCCTGGCTATTCTTTGAGGCAATGTCTGAGAAGGAGAACAGGGAGATGGGCATGAAGGTGATGAAGATTAACTTGGGCATTTAAGATGTGGGGATCCATTCCTCTTTGGGCATGGAATTCCTAATTTTGGTCTAATCCCCAAGCCTTTTATCTAGCTCCAGCCTCTGCACCCTGTTGGGTGCTGCCCTGCTTATGAATGTGGGACCCTCACATGCTCTTCCATTTTGTGGCAGGGGGTGTCATTTACCCAGTGCTTGAACCTCTCTAACTGTTGTATGTTTGATTCCAAGATCTTGGCTTTCTTCAGCTGTGATGAGGCTGTGGTGGTCTAGAGAAGCAGTAAAAGAGGTTCAGTTAGAGGAAACCCTTGTGTTAAGGCTGGCAAACAGAGAGGAGTCCAGGAAAGGGTTTTAGAGATCCCAAACCTAAAGGTAAGTATGGAAAGTCAGGACAAAGGGAAGGTGTAGGTTGAGTCTCTTGACTTTGAGATGTCTGTGACAGCTCTTCCAGCAGGGTGGAGACAGAGAATAGTTGGATGTTCCCAACATGAAAGTCAAAGATGCATTTGCGTTTGTTTAAGATGCATGGGGAGTAGTTCCAAGTCATCCTTATCCATCTGATGGGGGCAAAATCATTCTCACTCCTCCCCACAGCTGTCACCTTCATTTGGGACCAGCTGAAGCACCAAAGCAATGCAGTTCAGTGGTACTTCTGCATCTTCCTAAGGAGCAAGTGAGACCCCTGGAGTGAGATGGAGGGGTTTGCCATGCTTAAAATGGTGGTTGGTAGGGGAGGGGATGTAGGCAGAAAGAAGCTGGGAATACTGCTTGGAAAGATGGATGCCATATCCTCAGGTGAGAGTGCATTAGTTATACAAATAGAATAATAGAAACTGTAGGGGTTGGTTTGTTGTGTATTCAGTTTTCTGTGCTTGAAAATGTATGGTGAAAACAAGAGCCATTAGAGCTGCTTGGGACTTTGTCTTGGAACATTTTTGTTGGTAGCCCTGAAGCTCTGTGCAGCTTCTGCTGCACTTCTGAAAGCACTGTAGAGCAATGGGGAAAGCCAACCTTGTGACAAGACTTGTCAGTGCCAAAGGAGATGATATCCACAGATGTAAACCAGGCATTAAATCAAGATGAGAGATGGAAAATGCACAACATTTTGAAATACAAGTGGATGTATTGTATGGATCAGTATGTGATGGCTTTGATCTCTCTTCCTCAAAATCAGTCCTGTCCAGCAGCTGTAATATTTCCTATTAAAACATGGATTGGGCTAACAAAGGCACTGGAGCAACCTCAAGTGAAGAGCAGCATGGGCACAAGGTACCTTCCTGAGCATCCTAAAGTGAAGAGCAGCATGGGCACAGGGTACCTTCCTGAGCCACCCAAGGCTATATGCTGATTTCAGATAAATAAAGAATTGTTAAAACAACCAAAGAGCCAATATTATAAATTTTAGCTCACTGATAGAATTCAAGTAAGGAGGGGGAAAGGGACCCCAGAATATGAAATTATTTCTAGTAGGATGCTCTTGTGAAACTAATGCTCATTAGTAACTTGACTAATGACCTGAAAGAAAGCATTAAAGCAGAGCTGATGAAGCTTTCAGAGGACCCAAGGAACAATTAAGGTGATAAATGATGGAAGAAGATGAGGTGCACAGAGCAGCCCGTAACTATTGGTGTGGTGCTTGTTTATAAACAGTATTGCTGACTGCACTGGAAGCAGCAGGACACGCATCCAGGAAAACAAATGTAGTCCGTGATCTTCCAAGATGTTGGACCGTTTTCTGGAGACCCTGGAGGAGACTTTTGGAAATCCATAGAGAATTAGGGGACTGGGAGATAACCAAGGAAATGAATGGTGCTCGCATAATTCTTCATCTGTGGAGATGGGCAAAGCCAGGATGCATTAGCCTTGCGGTCAGCAAAAAGGGAGGTGAAGTTTCTCCTCTGTATCACAGCAGTGAACCCACTGTGTGAAATCCGATTATACAGCACTAAAAAGGACATCAAAGGTTAGAAGGACTCAAGAAGGGAGCAACAAAGAGGACTTGAAGCCTGGGAACACCGATCGGTGCAATAAGATAACATGATATCAAGACTCTTGTGCCTGAGCTCATTCCAGGTGAGCATGGGCTGGTGATTACCTATGTGGGAATGAGGCTTCTGACAGTAGAGGGCTCTTCAACCCAGCAGAAAACCTGCTGCTACCTAATGATGGAGCTGGATCTGTGATGCAGACCTTCACCTTCACGGGAGAGCGTGATGATTAGAGCACACCTGGGTTTTCCATCTCTCCTTGCTCCAAACCTAGCTGGGATGCCTCAAAGAGAAGTTTGAGAGCGGGCACAGAGAGGAATGGGATGAGGTCGTTCTTGGCCACTCGAGAAGCCAAATGATGTGATTATACCTGTCCCTTCAGGCTTTAACACCTCTGAATCATTGGGGAAAGCTGGCACCATGCTAGACTGCAGGGGAGGGTGGGAAGAGGGAGAAGAGACCTGGTGACCTGACTGGGGCTTCAGAGCACATGGGAGCACAGAGCGAGCTGCAGGAACTGGAGCTCTGTCTTGGGGAAACAAATCTGCAATTCCATGGGGCAGGACTGAGAAATCCCACCGGGAAATGCCAGTCCCACGGCACTGAATGCAGTGATGGAGAACAACAGGATTTAATGCAGACCTCAATACAGGGGCTAGGTTAAACCCATGTTTGATTTGACAACTTTTTCCTACTTTTGTACAAAACACCCTAAATTAATTGGGATTTTTTTTTAATCCCTTTCTTAAATTTAACTTTTTATGTTTCCCCCTGGGAATTTTCTTTTTTAAAGGCATCCAAAACTGTCCCAGTGAGGAAACTCCACTGAGGTTCTTATTACTTCCACTATCTCCTCACATCTACCTGCTTTGGCTGCCTGGGTTTAAGAAATCCTGAGGATGCTTAATAGAAGCTTAGGGGGGAGGATACAAAGGAAGATAAGCAAGGAGATGCAAAGGAAGGGAAATGGAATAGACACCTCCTGCCTCCAACTGCTGGTGCCTTAATGGTCCAGGATAAGCCGGAAATAGAGGTACCAACCTCACGGTGCACATCCCTTCCTGGTAAGGGAATAGAAGAACAAGGACTGCAAAAAGTACATAAGAGAGACATTGCCAAATTGGACAAGTATATCGCACGGGAGGACCCAGGTGCCTTGTAGGTGTCAGGGAGAGCAAAGGGACTATGTTAGTTTACTTTGTGCTATTAACGCTGAAGTGAGTAGCCCAAAGTAAAAGGCACACGGGACCCAAGGTCAACATTTTCTTGGCTATAAACTTGAAGCCACTTTGATCATAAACAGCAGAAAACAAGAAAGGGTCACCAGTGAATCATGTAATAACAGAGCACCTGCTGAGGCACGGAGGAGCAGACACACACAGTCCTGGAGACACTTCTGGTAGCTACAGATGTGCGCTGCTGTTGCTATGTGAGATGCTGATCGGACTTCACCTGTGGAAAAGAACCGTGCCTGTTTCTGACCAAGAAAGCTTAATTTGCAGCACGGTAAGAGCAAGCTTGTAGGACAGCATGCAAGCTTGGGAGAGCTCCCAGTGCAGGAAGGGACTGGTTTGGTTAGTTCAGCAACGTGAAGTCTATCCTCAAGGGAAATAAAGAGCAGGGAGGAAGAACAGCTTGAGCGAAAGCTGCACTGGCACAAGAGAATTTGAAGGGGCTGAGGCTTCACTCATGCCTTGGAACAGGAGGGTATAGAATTGCTTTTAACATACACACAGACTGCTACGGTGGTTCTGGATGTTCTTGTTACCTGTGTGACGGTCACTGCTCCCAAGCCCAGCTGATGGTTTGGTACTATGGAACTCACTGCAATGTGAATACAATGGCGTGTTGCACAGGAAATTCTTACAAGTGAGCCGTTTCCCTGCAGAGCCTGGCACCAGCAGAGGAGGCAGGCACAATTCAGCAGGGATGCTCCTGCAGGACTGCAGCAGTCCCAAAGAGAGACACCCAAAGGGAGGATGTCCGAGGAACCAGGAAAGAAAGCAGATGGGGTTTTCTGAGTATTGCAGCTAAGCAGTGACTGGTGCTAGGAAAAGGGATGAGGAAGGAAGAGCCCTGCAGAGGGGAGCAGAGACAGCTGTTGAGGGGATGGCAGGGAGGGAAAGGGGTCACAGAAGGAAAATGAGCAGCTATTCCAGGGCATAATCAGGAGACAAGAAGGGTCTCAGTGGTTTGAGAGATGCATTTGCAGCTGCTGGCATGCACCGTGGGGTTCTTCTGACTACTCTATGGAACCAGGCCCCCATTGCAGCGGGGCTGGTCCAGCTGTGGCAAGGGACAGGCACAACCCTCAGTGGTTGCTGTTGGCAGAGTCTTTGAGAGAAGGCACAGCCCCATGGGAAGCAGACCGGGGCACACATCCATCTGTGTCCATTCAGCCAACAGACCAGACTGCCAGGTACCCACTGCCCCCAACAAGCCTTCAGTGGGGAGGTAAAGCAAATCCCATTTTGAAGCAGAGGCGAGGCTCCATGTGAAGCTCTGGGGGGGCACACTGCCACATGAGCATCCCACAGAGGGAGAGCACAGCATCCCCGTGACCTCTGCAGCATCCCAGCACCCAGTCCTCAGCTGGCACTGGGGACCTGCGGGAGGATGGAGGCAGTGGGTATGTGTCCTGCTGCTGGGCAGAGGCAGGGCTGCCATCACCCCAAACCAATGGGGACACCTATGTCATGAGCCACCCTCCTTCCCCAGCCAGCGGGGCCCAGCACAAAGGAGCCCTGGTAACGTGACAGAGACTGGTACACACCAGCCTGTCCATTCATCAAACACCAAACCCTCCCCATGTGTCTCCTCTGGGGAGCAGGGGCAAGGGCAGCCTCAGCAACCCCAATAACCAACATGTTGGCTCTTGGAGGGGAGCCTTGCTGAGGGCAGTTAAGCACAAAGCCCACCTTTCCCTCCAAAGGTCCCTCAGTACAAAGCACTGGAGGATGGGGACGCCCTGGGACAAGTCCTGCAGGGTGCTTGCCTGCTGGGTACAGTTATCTTTGCTCACTGAGCACAGACGGGCACCGCAGTGGGCGCTGGGCTGTGGGCAGCATGGTGCCTGACACTGTGACCACAGAACAAACCGTGCCCCAGTAAAGCAGTAAGAAGAAATTACCATCATTACCCCAGCTAAGAATCCATGGTTACTCCTTGGCACAAGATGGCTCGAGGAGGTTGGCCAAAGTCAGACACCAGTGATGAACCCACTCGGGTTGTGTTCTGATTCCTCCCTTTCCTCGATCCAGACGTGGAAGCCAAATATCCAAGGAAGGGGTTGCAATGAATCACTGCACAAGTCATGACACTTTCCATGCTAGCGCTGGCAGGTCTCCTGCTCGTCAAGCTGGGACCAACACTTCTCCATACCCTCCCTTCTGCAACCCCCTAAACCTCATTCCTCGGCTTAGGTTGTGCTGTATCCAGGTATTTCTGTTCTGCTTTCTCAGCCTTCAGGAAAAGACAGGGTTAAGACACAAAGCCATTTAAAATTAAAATGAAAACTAATAATAATAACACTGCTCGGTGCTTAGCTCTCTCTTGCCATCTTCAAAGTGATTTATAAATGTTAACTAATGAATTAATCTTCACATCTTCTCTGACTGAAATTCAGCATTACCGCTGAAGTGAGCACGAAAACACTGTGGTTTTCAGATGAAGGGCAAAGGGAAACCTGTGCTCCTGCCCTCTGCCACCTGACAAAGCAATCTGCAGCAGTGGTTTCATTCTGTACTGCACACCTCTCTTCTATTTTCCAACCATGCCAAAGGTCTGAAGGCATCTGATGTGCTACCTCCTGCTGCTTGCTTTTAATGGAGGTCTGAAAAGGTGTTCCTTTGGAAAAGCGAGCAAAATGGGAGAGCTGTGCAGGTGCCCCTTAGTCAAGTACGTCTGATCCCAAACCCTTCTGAAATCCACAACACAGCCAGCCTTGAGAGGTGGATAAGGAGATGGGAAAGGGGAGCAAGATCAATGGCAGCAAGTGGGAAATGCCACTCCTGGAGAGCTGAGCTGAGCCTCAGAGAGGGGCACAAGCCAAGATGCCACAAGATGAGGTTATGGCAGAAGGATGCAGCAGATTTGTGCTGACTGTGGTTCAGCTGTGAAGAGCCCAGGCCTTCAGCACAGCCTAGGGCTGGTGTGCTGAGTCCCTGCAGGACCCCGTGTTGGTCTGCACTGATTGGAGCTTTGTGCTCAGTGGGCACAGAGCTCGGGTACCGCTCTGCCTTCCTATGCGCTGTGCAGGGCACTCACACAGCTGGCGTGGAGATGTCAGTGCTGGCTCAGGGATGCTGCCAACTCCACTCCCAGCGTTTGCAGCCCGGATTTAAACTGTGGATTAAGGGTATTTAAAAAGACTCTTTGGGCCCAATAGCCACAGTGCAATTAGAGAGAGAAGCCTAACAGGTTGGAAGGGAGCCACAATGCTTGGGATGAAGACCTGTTATGACTGCTCTTATTCAGCAACAGGTCTGTTACAGAGCGCAGATATCCTTCTCCATTAATGGTAACTTCAACTCCCCGGACCCTGTTAGAGCCCCCATTCCAGCCTGGCTCCACTGGACCACTGTTGGTGGTTAGGATGTGTACTTTGTCCAGCTCCTCAGCTCCATCCCAAGCAGGTTCTCCTCACTCCTTCATATCACACTCCAATAGCTTTGCAAGCAGCTCCTCTTTCAAAGGGCGTGAGGTGCCAGACGTTTGTCAGGTGCTTGGGGCTCACCAGGTACCACCTCTTCTACAGCACCTGCCTTCCAAGGGAGTGCTAGAATCTGATGTGCTCCTTATTGCTCCTCACAATCACAATCACAGCAAGCACAGTGACTTTCCTCGCCGATAGATGAAGGCGATGTGGTGCAGAGGGAGGAAGGCTCAAGGTAATTTAAACAAAAGATGGAAGTGTTGTCACAACCCCTTCCCTGCAACGTATGTAAAACAGGACTCTGAGTAGACTCCCTGGTGCTGCCAATCAGTCAGACCGCTCTAGAAGGGTTAAGACAACCCTGGCTCAGTTGACCCTGTATGTGCTCCTGCAGCCGGATTTGCATCCCTCCTCTGGACAGGTTCATCCCAAACCTCCCCTACTTGGTACTTCTGTGCAGAGGACTACAGATAAAGCCTTGAACGGGAGGGCTGCTGTAGCTCTTGGAGACAGCAGCCAGTAGGAGCATCACCCCTGGGATAGTTTGGTATGGCCCTGCCCAGCACAGTCGGCTGGTGTGTCCTGCCTTGTGACTTCACACACAAGGAGCAAGCTGCTCCAAGCTGGATGAATACATGGGTTCAGGTGACAGGGCTTCCCACAGAGTGTCAGTGCTGTGTGACAGCAGCCTGGAATCAGTAAACCAGCAATATTGCACAAATCAGCACTTGGGGGTGGTCGAGTATTGCGATGGTATCACACCCAGCTACCACTGCAACAAGCACCATCTCACCCACCTCCCCACAGCCTGAACAAGGCTCCTACTGACACTTCCTCCTCTCCAGCTCTCACCTGCCTGCGCTGGGAGCTGACCCAGGGGAAAACTCACCCACGCCTGTGAAACACAGAGTCAGGCATCAATTTTAGCACTGGCACAAGGAAAGAGGCAGACCCAAGCAGGGGTGGGAGGCACAGTGCCAGTTCACACCAGTGTACACCCTCATGGACCAGCAGCCTGACCCTCGTGTCTGTCTGACCCAGCTTCAAGCCAGCCTCAAGGATAACCCGCTGGATTTCCTGGGCATCTCCCAGGAGCCACTTGCATTACAACTTCTTGTTTCAGCCAGGCTCCAGCATTGCTCAAAAGTAATCAATGCCCAGAAATCAATACCATGCAACCTCAGGCAGCCAGGCATGGACCCTGGTACCTTTAGCCCCCACAGCCAAGTCCCAATCACTTTTCATTTTCCCCTCAGTCTCAGCACTGTCCTCTGGGGCTACCTGAAAAGCTGTACATTCTTCTGAACATTGATGGTGCAAATCAATCATGAGAAACCCTTTAAATAAGATTCATGATTCATTCCTGATTTATGGACTCTCATCCCAGCACAGCCGCCCTGGCACTGTCCTTGGAAAAGGAAGTGAATGTTTTCAGGACATACCAACCAGAAACAGGACAGAGGCTTTCAATACCATGACTTATTGTAGAACATCCAGAATAAGAGACAAAGAGACACTACCGCAGGAGCAGAAGTTTGTACAGATATGTCCATAGATCTATATTTTTCTTGTTTTATATATATTTATAATATATTTATATATTTTTAAAAGAATCCCTTCAAAACCTACCCTCCCACCTAGCAAAACAAAGATTAAACAATCAAAGATGGCAGCTGTATCCTGGAGCAAAGTATCCCAGGGGTCTCAGAGCCAAAATGATTGCTGAGCACCAGCACACTCTTTCCAAGCTTCTGTGATGCCCTGTGGGTGCAACGGTGACTGACACGGTTTTATGGCTCTTTAAATTGACCTGTCAGAAGACAGGGAGAGAGAAAGAGAGAAATACATGGCCGAGGCGATGGGGGCTGGAGGGGTAGGAGAAACAGCAACACAAACAACTGGAAGCTTTGAGTGTGAAATGCTGTGATGAAAAGGAGGGAGATGCTGCATGGAAAGTCAGTAAAGACAGGAAAGAGAACGAACATGCAGGAGAATTAGCTGGCAAGATGGATCTCAGAGAAGAGCTCAGAAGCATCACACCTGGGACCTGTTACCCCTCCATCCCCCATATCTCTTCTCACCCTCCCAGTCGTGAAGGGAGATCCAACTAGTTTGATTTAGACCAAATCTTTGCACTGCCCCGCAGCCTGTGGAGAGAGGAAACGAAAACAATCAGGATGGACACTTGGGTTGATTTCCAACTTCCTTTTCTAAATGCACATAAAGAGCAAAAGGAGAACTCGAGGAAGGCTTATGAACTCTGCTTCAGATCAAGGGCTACACAGATTTCCCCTCAAGTGAGCAGGAGAAAAGCTCAGCTGAGACTACATCTCAGACCAAAGCCTGTCCAGACAGCATACGCCTGCAGTCAGCAGCCTCACTGCTCTGAAACAGGGCTCCCTTCAGCTCACCTCCGGAATACATATACACAGAGATTGGCTCTGTTCATCTGTCCCCATTCCTCACCCTTTGGCTTTGGAAGTCTTCTTGCTGGCCTGGCGCTGGTTGGTGCCAGGGGCTGGCTCCCTGAGCTCTGTTAGGTGCTGTTCCGGGTCCTGGGATGTGGCTGCTGCAGCAGCGGCTGTTGTCACTTTAATGGTCTTCTTCAGGTTTGCCACCTGCAGCAGCAGAGAAGCAAAACCGAAGGAGTTTCCCAAGGTATTTAGTTTGTTTTGTTGTGGTGGATTTTTGTTTTAGCTTGTTGGGGGGAGCTGGGGGGGGAAGGGGGGGGGAGAGGATGGTTGGGTTGGTTTGTTTGGGGTTTTTAAGCCAAGTTCTGGAGTTTATTGCTGCAAGCTCAGGTCAAACCAAAGAGCTAACAGCTGCCCAGACCCCTGCACTGCAGAGGGATGTTGCCCTGACTCAGGACTCCTACTCAGGCATGACGCCCAAGCCTGGTCTGGCCAAGGGAAAAGGTAATGCCTTACTTGAGCAAAGCCCCTAACAACCACAGGGTACTGGTTCCACTTATTTTAAAGTGAGGGGCACTGGCTGCTCCCTCCTTGTCCCACTCACCTCACTCTCTATCTGCTGCTTCAGTGCCAGCTGCTGCTCTTTATGCTGGTTGGCCCGGCTAACCTGCTCCTCAATGCCCGACAAGACAACCTCACAGCCCTGGCACCTGCAGAGAAGATGTAGAAATGAACAGGCCAGGTAATTTACATGGCATAGAAAGAGACGTGAGAGATGGCAGCTTTCAACTCTAGAGGTCAGAAAGACCAGAAGGTGTCCGCTACACCATGCGGAGAGGACATGGGAGTAAGAGTCCAATTTCATATCGTGCGTAGTGATGTTGCTACCTGGGAGGGGGACAGAGAACAAGGCAACACTAGCTTAGGAACTGGAGACTCAGAAAGCCTCCTGCCAGCAGCCAGGACTGTGCAAAGGTTGCTGCAGTCTCATCACCCCTCTAGCCACAAACAAAGGAATCTGGAAAATTACTGCCCATTACAGTATGGGAAAGGGGACCGAGTAGGCCACCTACAACAGTACCCCCCAGCAACACACAGAGGACCCAGGGAAGCCACTGACCACTCCTGCAACCATTTTTGGGTGTTAGTATTGGGGGCTTCCTCCTCACCACTCCTGCAATGTGCGGGTGATGGTGCTTAGCTCCTCCCTCCGGATGTCCCTCCCAATGCTGTAATCCACCTCCAGGCGCTGGTTCCGCTGATCCAAGCTCCCTCGCAGCACATCCGCATACACAGCCTCAATCACAAGGTCCTCCAGTTGCCGGACGTTCTTCAGCTGTAACTGCTCCAGCAGCACCGAGTAGGGGATGCACTGTGGAAACATGGTGGTAACTAGCATGAGGTAATTCAGCGGAGGGGGACACTGGGGAAAAATAGGGCCAGTACCTTGATCTTGGCAGCCAGAGTGACAACTGACAGGTGCCTCAGCTTGTTCTTCTGAGCCTCTGTCAAGGGAGGGAGGTTTGCTGCTTCAGCTATTGGCAGGGGAAAGAACAGGGTGTAAGAATTTATGCTTCTTTTTCCATTTCCCAGCCCTTCACAGAAGCATCTGCACCATTCCTGTTTCTTAAGGCATATGCACACCGATTCCCCAAGTGATGCTTCATCTTGCCAAGCCATCCCCATTAATTCTCAGCTCAGAAGACCTTTTCTGAGCAGCTTTCCTCCCTTCAATCTCAAGACATCCTCTCTACCTGTCCCGTGCTCCATTTACATGGGTCCGCACATCCCAGAGCATCCCAGAGTCTTTCCCCTTGCCCCTCAAAACTGCCATCATCAAGACGTTCTTCTAAACTCCCCACTCCGCCGGCAAATGCCAGCATTAATTAGTGCTAGCGCTATCAACTACTAACGCAGCGGTGTGCGGCCCAAGCCGCGGCCAGGCGTGCGCCGTACGCCCGGCCCTGGCTGCAGAGGGGACAGGCTGAGTGAGACCCCACAAGGACCCGTGGCTCCGGCATGGTTTCTGCACCGAGGGACCACCCCCCCCAGGGCCGGGCCTCACCCAGGTAGTCCGCGTAGGTGCCGTAGGCGAAGATGGTCAAGAGGCGGAACACGGGGGAGAACTCGCTGTCGGCCAACTGCGGGGACACACGGTCAGGCTCCGCCGCGCTCCGGGCGCAGGGCCCGGCGGGCCTGCGTTCCGGTGCGGGCCGCGCCGCGGGGCCTATCCGGTCTCACCTCCCGGACGGCGGGCATGTCCAGCAGCTCCCCGAACACGTAGATGCCCGGGGCCTCCAGCACCTGGTGGATGAGGCTGGCGAGGGCGGCGCCGCGGGCCGCCTTGGCCAACAGCAGGAACTGCTCCTGGCTCTGCCCAGTCACCTTCCCCTCGGCCGCCATGGCGCTACCGCCGCCCCCCGCGGGGCTCGGGCCCCACAGCGGTCGCCCTCACGCAGGCCCCGGCCCTGCCGCCGGGCTCAGCCCCCGCCCCGCCACTACCGCTCTATGGCACCGCAAGCGCAGAGCGGCCGCTTCCGGGTGCTAACGCTGCCCGGCCCCGCCTCCGATTGGTCGAGGAGCCAGCACGGCCCGCCTCCGCCGCTTCCCCATTGGCAGGCCAGAAGGACGAGTGGCGTGGTGGGCCCGCCGCTAGGACGCCCCCTTCCGGCCGGGGTGTGCGCCGCGGGCTGGAGCGGTGTGGCAGCCGTGCGTCCCAGCCCTGCACTTGAGTCCTTCCACACGTGTTGGTGGATGTCTGCGCTTTATCAGTGTGTGTCAATGTAACCGGCGAGGAAAGAGATACACTCGTGCATGGCACCATCTTTTTCTGTTTCGGTGATGCACCCTACAAGCACCGCACCAGAATGAAGAGGTGCACCAAATACCTCCTATGTGCCTACACAGTCGTTGCTCTGCCTTCACGGCACTAAGAGCTCGCTATTTTGGGCAGTGTTTTGGGGATATGTAAATGTAAAAGATCTTATGCTGCAAAGCGACGTACTTGGGTATTTAAACGATGCGTTTCATCAATCCCTGCATGCATCCCCGCCTCTACAGCATTCATTCCTATGGAAAAATGGCTTTACTACCTGCTGAATCATTAACCATCGTGCTTGTCAAGAAATTCATCCCTGGCGCAGGCAGGGCATGGCCATAAAAAGATAGTTTAAACACTTCACAAGGATAGAAATGTTTATGGTGTATTTTAAGTATCTCTTCGTGGGCAAACATCTTAGTGTAATGTGATCAGAAGGCATCACCAAGGGCACGCTTCCCTCTGCTACGTGAAAGAGCTGTTTTTAAAATGATGGGAATAAAAAGTGGGGGTCATTCTGGAACATAAAACTCCCTTCCTAGCTTTCCTTGTCTTGTGTAAATCACGCGGTAGGTGGAAGTGAGTTGCGAGGGGGACTGGGAGGAGCACAGTCACAAGCACTCCTTTTGATATGCAGTATTTAAGCTGTTTGGCCAAGAGTTTCCAGTCCAGCACCAACCTCATAGCTTGCTCCTTTAGAAACCAGCATTGCTTTTCAATGAAAGCAAAAGAGGCAACACATTGAGAGAAGCCCATACCATGCACAGGCAACATGTTTTGAGCGTGTTAAAATCCTAGCGCTGCCAGGACAAGTCTGCGCTCCCACCTGATTGCCAGCAAGAGAATCGGTCTTCAGCTTGATCGGTTTAGCATGTGATTAAATGCAGTTGACTTGTGCTTTGCCAGACTTCTGTAAGCGTAACATCTTGAAATAAGCATAGCATCTTGAAATATTCATCTGCGTAAAGTCTAAGTTTGTTAAGGTTCTACTTGCCAGTATCAACAACTCTCTTCTCTCTGCTTGCTTTGACTCTAGCTCTTCTCACACAGCTGCTGTGGCTGAGTTGTGGAGAAGGCTCCTTTGGGATATGGTACAATTCTAGAGCTAGAAAATAGAACCCACGGGGAGTTAGGTCATTGTGTCTCCCAGAGAGAGGTTAAACCAAGCTCATTTGAACGGTCATATGTATTGTCCTTGCCCCTCTTTGGGGTCCCTTCAGTCTCCAAAGCTCCTTCGGTGCTTGGCCTCCACTCTGAGGCTGCTGACAGAAGAATGAAGCAGTGTGGACAGTGATGGAAACTGAACTTCTAGCATTAATGGTCATGCCACAAGAATTAGGCAGATGTTCCTCAAGACTAATTCCAGGCAGAAGGAGCAAAATGGCTCTGAGTGCCTGGGCCAGGGAGGCAAACAGGGGAAGGTAGGCATGCCCTCAGCCCTGGCTGGATAGAGCATGTTTTCATTTACATGCTCTGATGCCCGCTTAGCTTTGGGATGTTTCAGTCTCATTTGCCTCCAAAATCTAGAGCAGAACCAAAAGGCTTCCCTGGTCAGCTTTGGTATTATCTCTCGTAGAAAAGTGCCCAAACCCACTGGTTCAGGACACTGTGGGAAGCTGTCCAGCCTTGGGTCCTCACTGTAAGGATCATTGCACTTGGTGGGGTAAATGTGACTGAGATACTTTTTACCCAACATGTCTCCAGGACATGCTGAAGGTCATGGTGGCCAGGGGAGCAGGGAAAGGCTATCAATCCCTGTTCTCAGAGCTAGCAAGGTCTGGGATTCTCCATACAGACGGAATAGTGGAGAAGCAGGACTTGTAAGCTTGGTCAGAGCTGCAGAGGTATGTTACAGGGCATTATTAACAAGAGGACTACCTCCTTCCTACTTCCCTTCTCTATTCCTGTATTTAGGTCTGATTCACTGTAGCCTTACACCTGCTGTATTCACACCAGCTCAAAGTGCATTCAAACCGGGTTCAGATGCAACCCTCCTGATTTTTAGTGGCTTATTACTCTCCTCCCCACCCCCTCGCCAGCTCCTTCCATCTCAGTTTTATCTCCCTATTGATCTGTTTCCCTCACACTCCCTGTCATGCTTGCTGCTTTTCATTATTAGGCAGATAAAGCCAGGCAGCCCAAGCATTCTAGCTACATGATGCTCTTTCTGTCCTCCTTCTCCACTCCTACCCCTAGGTCCTGTGTGCTGGGTCCCCTCGTTTTTGTCTGCTCCCTTTGTCCTGCATAGAGCTAAAACAAGGGCAGAGACCAAGAAGTCCTTTGAACACATCGAATCCTGAGCTATCCAAACAAGAAGGTCATCTTCTTCCCAAAACACGCAAATTCTTGTGCGAGTGCATGGTAACATCCCTCTCACTTAGCAAAGTCTGTGCTTCACTCCCTAGATCAGGGTGCTGGGGTTGAGATTAAATTCCAGACTCCTGGAGCAGTTAACTGCCGTGCTTTCACTTTGTTCACAAAGCAAACGCCTATCTTTACGGTCACAGGGGAACCGTGAAAGTGGTTTTCATGTAACCTAAAGAGTTGAAAGTAGGAGGCGAAGAGTGCAGATGAAAGCAAGTCTTTACATTTCACAATCTTAAGATAAATCTTGTGGCACGGGGAGGCTCTGCATGGTTATTTCTGAGTGTTTTGGATTTCTAATCCTTGCTGTTACCACCCCTAGCATCATCCCTCTCTTCTGATCTCTGTCTGATCTTTCCAGAAAGAAGCCTCCATTCTCTTCATTCTATAGATCCACCTTCTTTCCTATGTGCTCACTGTCCCACTTTAAAGCCTGTAGAGCTGTATTGGCTCATTCTAGGCTGTTTCCTCACCACCACAGAATCCAAACAACTTGTCAAAACACTGGTGGTATTTTTTCCCCAGTCCTTCTCTAAACATAGAGAGGGTCACATCTTCTGAGATGATTATTCACAACTGTATGCAACAGACTCCAAGACTAAAACAAAAGACAAAGGAGGCTGGGGTGAAGCACTCGGGTACGAACATGGTCCAGAAGGCTTTCAACCCTGCCACTTGTACTGAGCTAATGCACAGTCACGATACCGGTACTTGGTTACACCTAAAGGCAGCCTGGTATCAGGTGCTTACAGAGGACTTTAAAGAGAGGGTAACTGCCCGGTAACTCTTCCTCCTGTGGGTTCTTAACCGTCACAGCCCTATGGATTTTGCAGACAAGCAGCTCTCTTCCAGACAGGCCTCCAGTCGTGAGTCAAAGACTCCAGAAGAGAGGATCTTGCACTTCACTTGGTAGTTTGTTTCTGTGATTAATCACTCTCCAGTGGCTGGCTCCTGTTGTTCTCTGCCAGGATACCTGGTAGACATTTCCCCAGCAAGGAAGTGATACTGCAAACAAGTCATGTCTCATTCTGCTTTGTGATACGTTAAACAGGTTGACCTCTTTAAATTGCTGAGATCTCCAGCCTTCAGGTCACCTTTGATTCTAAGTTATTTTTAAAATATGGAGCATGAAGCCAGGTACTGTTTTCCAGCATAGGACTTACCCAGACACAGAGAGAGGCTTAATCATCTCCTTCTGTCTTTGCATGGCCAGAGATCACTTCAGATCGAGTGCTGCAGCCTGGCCCACTGACCTCGTGTCGGGTTTTCTGCCTGTTAGGATCTCTCAGTCCTTTCCAGGTCACCTCTTTTCAGGATTGGAAGATTTTCCTCTGTAGATGTGGATGCTTTTCCCTGTCTATGCCTATGCAATTTGCTCTCAACTGTCTTCTCCAAGTTTTATGAGAATGACAACCTTACTGAACGTGGGAGGTCATTCCGTGCTGGTCCCATCCTCATTATTTTTAACACTCTAACAATATTTGTGACCTCAGTAAATTGTGTCAGAATGAACTGTATCTGCTCACCAAGCACTGAATAAAATGGTGAGTCATACCTGACCAAGGACTCCTTCCTGGGCATCCATGTAAGAAACACTGCCACCCAACAGTGGGCTTCCAGGGATGACCTCCTTTGGGTTTGCAGGTTGTTAAATGGAGGCAACCAGCTCACTTAACCTCCTGCCCTGTTAATATTGCATAATGCTATTTTTTTCTCATGGTATGCCTTGGGATATTAATGCTTCCAGAGGCCTGGATAGATCTGAGCCGTCACCTTTTCCAAACAAACCTCTAGCACATCAAAGACTGACGAGAACAAAACAAGTTTATGCAGCAAGATGGGTTTCCTCCAAATCAGGCTGATTGGCATTAACTGGAGAATCTCATATCGGCTCTTTGTTGCTTTGCTGAGAAACTTTCAGGTCTTCTGTTTGCTCTTTATAAATATTGGCAGGGCACAGCTCTCTTTCAGTCTTCTGGGATGTCTCTGATATTCCAGAGCTTATTAACCAGTTGTTTGGTGAGCAACAGGGCTGAGGAAACCGAGTTCTCTGCGGATTTGTTTCCCATATGTTCTGTACTTCTATATGTTCTTCCATATGGTCTATGCTCTATACAACCACACGGGTTGCCCTGCTGTTTGCAGGAAACAACACTAAAAACACCAGCAGTGTTCTGGTTGACCTCAGGACACTTGGGTGTAAATGATCTGTACACAATGACAGAAATAACAGCCTCATCTCCTTCCATGGTATGGATGGGCAGGGAGGTACGTCATTTTCCACACAAGATATTCACTAATCCTGACCCAAATCCTGGCCAAACTGAGATAATTTTTGCACTTCCATGTTCTTTCTATCACCATATCACCCTCGCTGGAGCACCTTCAGAGTAGTACTTTATCCTTGGCATACTCCTGTACCCTCTTTCCACAGCTACCCAACGTGTCCTCCTTCAGCCCATCTGATTCCATCTCTCCCTTCAAATTTCCCTGTATTTTTATGTTAGCTTTCTTTTGAGCCCACCCCTTCCAGAGCACTTCCAGTTGCCACTAAACCCATGCTTGTCTTAACCTGTGCTCCAAACCAACCAAGCCATTCCCCTTTTATCTCATAAGAGTGATATGAGTGAGGTCAGCCCCTGTGCTTGCCGTTCCTAGCACCTCGATGGCTTTCCTGATCCCCCAACCCCATCCCTCAGGGTTTTCTTGGCCCCTACAACATCTTCCTCCTCGTTCTGCCTCATATCTCTGCCTCCTTTTACTTCCTTCTGTAGTTCTGCTCTTCAGGGGGATTTTCAGTGTTTGCGTCATTTGGATTTTCACCCTTTAAGTGACCTTTCCCTGGCTGAATTTTCTCGCCTGTTTTGTGCTTCCCAATTATACTAAACACATTTGTCAGGATTTGAAAAGGTCAGAAAGAGCCCGTGTGGCTGCTGGAGAGCCCCTTCCAGAGCTTTCTACCCTCTGCTGCTCCCAGGTGAGAAAGCAGGAGGAGAAGCTCAGAGGGCAAGACAAGCTGAACACCAGCTCTTGATGCACCACTGCATCCCTGGCTGGGTCTGTACAGGTGGTTTCTTGGGATGAGTGTGCAAGGGCTCGCTGGGCAGGCTTGGCACAGGACACTGGTACAACTCCTGGGAGGGCTAGAGATGAGAGGCTGGAGAATGCAACAGAAGCCTGGATAATGTCTGACATAAAGCCCCATGTATGTGAAGGGGACAAAAGCCGGGAGGGCTCAGCCGTGTGCATGCCTGTTGACACACAATGGCACTGTGGCTCACAAAAACCCAGGCTGACATCTCTCCCACCAGCACCGTTGTGGGACCTGCCAGTTGCCTTAACACAACCTTATCCCCGTGCCAATATGTCTAAGCACACAGCAACATTACTCCTGAACATGGTGAAAACCTGTTGATTCTCCCAAACCCACAGAAAGACGCGCGAGACTCAACTGCTCCAAAGGAACATTCATTAGCACAGGAGCTCGTAAGAGACCTGATGAAGAATAGTGGACTCAGCCCCCTCAGGTGTCTGTCCAAAGTTGGTACGGTATGTTCCAGGCATCCTGCTATGCTCAGGTTTAGTACTGTGTGTCTATTTGTCATCTGTGCCCATTCCTGACGCAGTGGCAGGTTGCTTTACAGCTCAGCACTGTCTCTACTATTCCTCTCTTTTTTTGTCAGGGTCAGTCACAGTCTTTCCTCATTGCTTTATGATGAAAAGTTTGATTGTTTCTGAGGGTCTGAGGAAATTACTTTCTTGCTTCCTCATATTTCAGACCCTGGAGTGGAAACTGTCTTTCTGTCATTGACTTACTTCTGTCACCCATTGGTTGCTCAGCTGCTCCCATCTGATTTGGACTATGCTTTCTGTTTGGTACTTGATGGTGGGATGAGATCTTCCCTGTGAGACACCCAGCTCCTCAAAGGCACATCTGCTTCTGTCTTCAATTTCGCTGTCACATCCCTGCCATTTCCAGACACATCCCATTTATCCCCGGTAGAAACACGCCTGGGGACACGTTCAGACCACCTCGGTGATCCCTCACAGGGGACATCCACCTTGAGGGGATACCCTCTCCCCCTCATTGCTCCCACAGCTCCCCTGTGTCCCACTCAGCCCACTCGTGGGTTGCTCGGCTCTGCCCCTGAGGATCGACCGAAATCTGCCGCTCTCCCTCCCGTGCTGCTCCCTGCCGGGGGGACTCTGCTGCCGCCCCCCCCACCCCATGCTCGGTACTGCGGCGCGCAGAGGGGCCGGGTCCCCGAATCTCGGGGACGGGGGATGCGGGATGCAGGGAAGGGGGGCGGGACCGGCAAGCGGCGAGGGGCTGCCGGGGGTGGCATCTCCCCGAGGGGACTGCTGCGGGGCGGTGGCGGGGGTGAGCCCGGGGGGCGGCCCGGGGGAGGGGGATCCCGGGGGGTCTCCGCCCCTAAGGACGGACCCGTCCGGGGGTGGCATTCGCCGGAGCGAGCTGGAGCGGCTGGTCCCTTGGAGACACCTCTCTCCATGGCAACCTAATCGCTTCCTGTGAAGATCCCGAAATAACCGACGAGACGGGAGCGGAGCGGTGCTGAGCGGAGCCGAGCCGAGCGGAGCGGGCAGCGGCGGCGGGCGGCGGGGGGGAAGGTCCGGCGGGCACGGGGCTGCGGGAGGGCAGGGAGCG
>JASSUY010038931.1:5617-33117 GCA_032466535.1 Forpus xanthops
CCCCCCCCCGAGACGCACTCAGAGATAAAACCCATGCTTTTATTTTGATGAGGCTGAAAATATGCCCTACTGTAAATGTTGTTTAGGAGAAAGCCTCAGGAGAGGGAAAAATCATATCTTTCAACCATACAGCTAAGGCTTAATTTACTTTGAATATTCAAGGTGAATTAAAATTCTATCTAAGTGGCAATACAGGACAATAATTTTTGCTTACGATCAAAGCTGCAACTAGACTAATTGCATATGCAAATCAGGCAATTTATATTTAAATTATGCATTCCTATTCCAGTCCCACAGGCACACACAGATCAGCAAAGGGAATTGGTAGGACATTTGCAAGGTGCTAGAATATTTATTACCAAATGCAAACATTCACTGATCGTGAGAAAAGAAATATACACAAGCTGACATACAGATGCAATTTTATTACCAATTTTCATAAAAATGAGGCAACTTAAATACAGACATTTTGTGTCTATGAACTGCAGTTACTAATATAGTGGGTTTCTTTGAGAAAACCTATATTCTTGGTGACTGTAGTGACAGGACAAGAGGTAATGGTTTAAAACTTGAACAGGGGAAGGTTAGATTGGATATAAGGAAGAAATTCTTTACTGTTAGGGTGGTGAGGCACTGGGATGGGTTGTCCAAGGAACCTGTGAATGCTCCATCCCTGGCCATGTTCAAGGCCAGGCTGGACAGAGCCTTGGGTAACATGGTTTAGTGGGAGGTTCCCCTGCCCATAGAGGGGGAGTTGGAACTAGATGATCTTAAGGTCCTTTCCAACCCCAACTACTCTATGATTTTACGATATTTGCTACAAATAGAAATTATCTTTGTATGGCATGAAGCACTTTCATTACATCATATAAATTTAGTTTTATACTGAGGTGTTTGCAGTATTTAGAAATGGTAGTTTAAACTATTATATTAAACAGAAGCATAAACCTCCAACATTTTACAGAGATTTATAACTTTATAAATTTTTATATCCTTATATTTATTTTTCATCCTACATATTCCACTTATTTTCAGTCCAAATGTAGAAACTGAACTTTATATTCTAACTTCCATATTGCGTAAGTTTTTTTGCAAAGCTTATGAGACAATGAAGATGCTAAAAGTGCTTACGAGGTCATAGGCCTGACTGATACTTTTGAATTGGCATAAACTACGGATTGGACTTTAGTATTTCAATTAACTTTGACAACAATTTGCATTGTGCTATATTAAGTGTGAAAAAAATAGTTAAAACATGTCAGGAGTTTTGGTAACAATACCCCATCATTATTCCAATATAGTATGAACCCATGAACACCCAATGAACTAGACAGTCACTGATTTTCTGCACGTCTTCTCAAAATAATTGTTTCTACTACCTACAGATATTTTATAGACATAGAATGAAGGCTTCATAGTTTTAAATAACAATAACACCTCCAATATATAGATAGACATACAGGAAAAGTCATGGGTGACAGTGAAGGAGATTTTATTTGCTTTACCAACGCTGAGCTATGAAGACCAAGAATGATATTAGCATTCTCTGCATTTCCCAAGTTTCCTCATGACACAGAAAGAAGCTAAGGCAGCAGCCCACAGGAGACTGGGACCCTCTCAATATTTAATAAAGAGAAATAGGTATTTACAGACAGTAAGTCCTTCAACCTGCAATCCGACTGATCCTCTTAACACACCTCTCTCTGGTCCACTGAGGGGCACGAACAATTTGGCTTGTACTCTTAATCTACATATCCATAATTCAATAAGGTTAATCAGGGAACTGATGATTCTTTTCTACTGGTGTATGAAACTGAATTGGGCGCACACAGCTTTAATTCACAAGCTGCTGTGTACTATGCACTTGCTCCAACAATACAAAAGCACGTACTTAACTTGCTATATTTCAGGAATTGCACAGGAGTTTATCAGTCTCCAGAAGTTTAAAGTGAATCCCCTTTTGCATGCTTTTGATGGTGCTTATTAACCATTTTTATGCCAAATTATTTCAGTTAAATCATACTTTTACACATGCTTCAGCTATCTACACATCTGTCTTTATGGACTTTTGAGATACTCACACTGAGCCAGCAGAAATGACTCGTGAGAGATTTGCAGACTGCTTGACTAGCAGTTGCAGTTGCAGCCCAGCCAGGAAACTACAAAGCATGTCAAATGGCACTAGAGACCTATTCTTACAGAGCTGAATTGCGCCTTTACTGCCTTGAACTGATTATGAAATTGTGGAGACCTCCAACTTCAGTGCACACTCCTGAAAAGAAAGGTCTGTGATTTACAAAACTCAGTGTGTTTTCTGATGTTTTACTACTTTTAGTAACAGATACAGGTACAAATCCTGTATAGGGTCTGACTTTTTTTAGTCTCCAATTCAGAGACATGCTCAGTTAATATAAGGATCTGATTTAAACCTACATCAGCAAGAAAACAGAGATTTGAAATGGGATGACAGGAAAAACTTTGTTTCAAAGAAACTGATGACATATGTTCACAAGTTGACATCACAGTTCCTGTATACTACCATTTGTAGATATATGCAATGTGAATGCACATTGAATTTTGTAACTCCAGCCAAAAGCTTCAAGTAATTTGTGTTGTTAGCTTATGAAGAAACCTTTTTATTTTGCAAAAGGGATAAAGTTCTTGAAATTCAACTGAAAAATGCTCCTCTTACTGAGATTTCCTGGGTTCATGATATTTTTTTCTTTGCTGCATGAAAATGGCAAAACAAACTATGAAAATACTTTCGGATGTTAAGAAGGCTACACTTCCCTTCAACAGAAGAAAAATATGTTGATTGTTGTTATTTTTCATAGAATATGCAATAGAGTTCCAAAATATTAACATGTTGACAAATACAGACTTTACATGATAAATCCACGTCATATGAAACCACAGCTTCTTGTCTGATGCAACAACATGCCAGCAGAACATTTTTACACATATGGTCTGTATCTAGTTTAAAATACAACAAAAAGCTGCAAGCAGTTACAGGAGATTTGATGAGAAAGCATTAAAACTCCTGCATGTTTGCCTTTTGATGATTAACTCCTGCATAGATAGCTGCTGTAGACTTCACGATTATACAGGTGTTCAGAAGGTGTGTCTGTGTGCATGAGCATATATAGAGAAGCTCAACTAACTCACTGGAGTTCAAAAACTAACTCCTGGGCTCTCTGAAAACAAGGAAGCTCTGATAGCAGTATCAAAAGAGCAAAGGCCTAACTCCAGCACCTCAGTGGGATCCTCGTCAGGAAACTCTTGCGCTCAGGCAGAGTTTTACTGTTGAAGAAAACTCTGCACAACCAAAATATCTGCCCAGGGTGCTTTCCAAGCTTGAGGAAGCCGCTGTCAATGCCTGTGAAACCACCCAGAGCAGCTGCAGAGATGCGATCTTGTATACTTGCACTGAAAACTTTGCAGGTTTATGAGCACAGACTTCACTGGGGGCTGACAGGCACAAAATCCTTTCTAAATGAAGAACTGTTGCATTGCACAGCTGAAGGTTTTCCTTTAGTGTTTTTTTTTCCCCTTCTTTGAGAATTCTTACTTTCAACTAGGTAAGAACCTTGATGCTTAAAAAAAATAATCCTACACAAATTTTTTCCTTTAAATTACTAACAGACTTAAACTTTAGCATATCAAGTTTCAGTCTGAAACCATTATAACCCCTGAAAATAGGGGTCTTTAATGGAAGCACTGACGCCCTCCCCAACTACAGCAGCAGATGCTTCTATTATAAAGATTATTTCATATCCTGATCAGTTCCAGTTTGAGATTATTAAACACAATTTCTTCTTGTTACTAGTACGCCCTCCCCCCCACTTCCATTCCTCACATCAGTGCATTAACAACTGCACACAGCTGCCAGAAGACTAAGCTGGTGTTTTTAAACAGTTCTTACCAGCTTTCTTCCAGATCTCCTCTGGCACATATCCAGATGCAGGCCTGTGAAGGAATTCCCGATGCGATTCTGCAGGCGGAGGAGGTGTGGAGGGAAAAAGAAAGAACATAGTAAGCAATGCTTGCTTGTTGAGAACAAGGCTTAGAAAAATACCTTTTCCCTTCCCTTATTGCTCAGATAAAAAAAAAAGAAAAAAACATATTAATTTATTTTTACTCAAAACAAATGGATGCTGTGGCTGTAGCTCATGAATGTCACATACATAGATCAGTGTTGAGGGCTCAAGTGTCTCATCTTAAGCCAAGCTGAGACTAGTTTGCTTTATTTTTATTTTACAGCATTTCAAGTCAACTCTATATAATAGTTTCCACGCTTTCGAGGCTGGCTTTGCGAGACCAGCTGAGGGAGTGATGTGCTTCATCCTTTGTCATTATATTTATGAAAAGGAAGAAGAAAGAGGGCAACAGCCAGGGTTTGGTGCTTCTGCTCTGTGAGCACAGAATGGCTACTGACGGGCAGAGATAAAAGCCAAGATGTCATTCCTGTGATCAAATAAGCTGTCTACATAAAAAGAAAAGGGTGTTTCTCTTATGTTCAGAGCTACGTTTTCCTCCATCTGAGCCCATGTTGGCAACTGTAGCTGCATGAGTTTGAAAAACAGAACCTTTAACTTTAGGTTAAACCCCTAAACACATATGCTGCCAAACAACTTCACTGGAGCTGAAGCTCATAATTCACCTGTATATTTCAATCACATTTTGACAGCTCTTTCCCCCTCCCCTTTTCTGAAAGGGTTTAACCTCTGAGCCTGAGCTTAAGAGCTCTGAAATCAGCAAGATCCCTTCCACACAGACTTCAAAGACATGAGATCAGACAATACAGAAAGAAAATTCACTTTGGCCTGAAATTTAGCATACAGATTCTCAGCAGATGAAAGCTTCTCCTTTCAAATACAATTTAAAACCTGATTAACTATTTATTCAAAGTCACTGAGGAGAAATAAAAAAGAAAAAACAACCCAAAAAAACAACCAACCAAAAAACACATGCAGGTAAGTTCATTGCTATGATTTGTACTGCCTGTGTGACAGAATTCAATTATTAAAATACTTCATTATTATATTAGAGATAAGGCTTAAATCTTTTTGGAGATGTTCCCAGAAATTAAACAACCTGTTTGATGTCTGAAACAACAGAAGTACACGTTACTCTTTGAATAATAATTTTCAGTAAACATATTCGTTTTTGTATCCTAAAGTTATCATTCACTAATTTGGTCAAAAAGTAGCATTTTTAATAAAAAGTTTCACTCATTAGGTTTTGAAAATGGTTGTTTACACCAACATACATATGCATGAAATACTATTTATGTACAATAGGCTACTGTATTGTTTTTTCATGGCAAGGTTTTGGTAGCAAAGGGGCTACAGGGGTGGCTTCTGTGAGAAGCTCCAGAAGCTTCCCCTACATCCAACAGAGCCAATGTAGCTGGCTCCAAGTCAGACCTGCTGACGGCCAAGGCTAAGCTCATCACTGATGGTGGTAGCACCTCTGAGATAAATACACTTAAGAAAAAGTTACATCACAGAGCAACAACAGCCAGAGAGAAGAGTGAGAATATGTGGGAGAAACAGCTCTGCTGAACCCAAGGTCAGTGAAGAAATAGGGGAGGCACTAGAGCAGAGGTTCGCCAGCAGCTGGTGGAGGACCTCATGTCAGAGCCAAGGGATGCCCAAAGGAGGTTGTGATCCTATAGGAAGCCCACACTGCAGCAGGTTTGCTGGCAGAACTTGAGATGCTACAGGGAACCCACGCTGGAACAGTTTGCTCCTGAAGGACTACCCCAATGGAAGGAACCCACACTGGAGCAGTCTGTTCCTGAAGGATTGCACCCATAGAAAGGACCCACGCTGGGGCAGCTCATGAAGAACTGCAGCGAAGAACCCATGCTGGAGAAGTTCATGGACTGTTTCCAGAGGGAGGGATCCCATGGTGAATAAGGGAAGAGTGTCAGGAGTCCTCCCATGAGGAGGAAGGAGAGATAGCGTATGATGAACTGACCACAACCCCCATTTCCTGTCCCCCTGTACCACTATGAGGGAGGAGGTAGAGAAATTCAGGGCTGAAGCTCAGCTCAGGAACAAGGGAGGGGTGGGCTTTGGTGGGCACCAGGCATCTAACCAGAGTCAACCCACCACAGCTACAGACACTTAAACACATTTAAGAGATAACACTTAGTACGGGAGAGAGCTTAGTACGGGAGAGAGCTAACAAAGGTGGAAATGACAGGGACTGTTTCAGCTATGCGGAGAGTAGGGAATCCCAATCCCTGTGCGCTGCTCCACACATGCTGTTTCTAGCATGCAAATCTGCAGACATCAACTGGGTGGACTGAATCTTCCCATCTGACAGGCAGCTGAGTGGATTTCCCCAGCTCTTCTGTTTGTCACTAAAGTATGGGATGAAAATTGTAGGCAGAATTTCACACCTCTCAAGCATAAAATGACAAGGGTGTGTGTGCACAATTCTGTAAAACAGATAACTATTTACATTGGTTTACTCAACTTCATAGAGGACTTCAGACCTGATGCTGAAAATGGAAAAATTCTCCATACCAGCTGTCTCATATAGCTCTGGAAACAACAAATGTCCTTGTGTGCCATTCTCTCATCCCTTGAGGCTTTTAGACTAGCGGGCATAGTGCCGGTTCAGTCAGGGATAGAGGCAGCAGCAGCAAACATTACTAAAAAGCTCAGGAAAACTAAAGGCAAAAAATTTACACACTCACAAAATTTGCTTTCCCTACAATACCTGCAGGAAAAGACCCAACCAGACCCCAAAAGCAGCAAAACAAGAGGTTTGTTGCATTCATGTCTTGTAAACTTTTCCTGTCTGCTATTTAAGGTACTATTCACTGCAAGGGGATCGTAACCTTGATTTAAGCCCTTTAGTGTGCCTGACCAATTTGGTGACCTTCTATGATGGAGCTACAGAACTGATGGACGGGGTAAAGCAGTTGATGTCATCTACCTGGAGATGTGCAAAGCATTCGACACTGCCCCACATGACATACTTGTCTCTAAATTGGAGAGACATCAATTTGATAGGTGGATCACTCGGTGGATAAAGAACTGGCTGGATGGCCACACACAAAAAGTTGTGCTCTATGGCTCAATGCCCAGCTGGAGATCAGTAACAAGTGGTGTTCCTCAGGGATCGGTGTTGAGACCAGTCTTGTTCAACGCCTTTGTCGGTGACATGGACAGCGGGACTCAGTGCACCTTCAGCAAGCTTCCGGATGACACCAAGCTGTGTAGATTGGTTGATATGCTGGAGGGAAGGAATGCAATTCGGAGGGACCTTGACACGCTTGTGAGGTGGGTTGATGCCAACCTTATGAAGTTTAACCATGACAACTGCAAGGTCCTACACCTAGCTAAGAGCAGGTGTTGGTTGATGAGAAAATGTGCTCTTGCTGCCCAGATAGCCAACCGTATCTTGGGCTGCATCAAAAGAAGCATGACTGCAGGTCAAGGGAAGTGATCCTGCCCATCTACTCTGCTCTTGTGAGACCTCACTTGGAGTACTGTGCACAGTTCTGGTGTCCTCAACATAAAAATGACATAGAACTGTTGGAACAAGTCCAGAGGAGGGCCATGAGTACGTTCAGGTGACTGAAGCACCTCCCATATGAAGACAGGCTGAGAAAGTTGGTGTTGTTCAGCCTGGAGAAGAGAAGGCTGAATTGAGACCTCATAGCAGCCTTCCAATACCTGAAGGGGACCTATAGGGATGCTGGGAAGGGACTCTTCATGAGGAACTGTAGTGACAGGACAAGGGGTAACGGATTCAAACTTAAAACAAAGGAAGTTCATATTGTACATAAGGAAGACACTCTTTACTGTAAGGGTGGTGAGGCACTGGAATGGGTTGCCCAGGGAAGCTGTGAGTGCTCCATCCCTAGTGGTGTTCAAGGCTGGGCTGGACAGAGCCTTGGGTGACATGGTTAAGTGGGAGGTGTTCCTGCCCATGGCAGGGGCGTTGGAGCTAGATAATCTTATGGTCCTTTCCAACCCTAACTATTCTATGATTCTATGAAAAATAAAAGAGATGTGGAGCTAGTTTTTTGGTACACATGGCTTTCCAAAAATGGAATTCAATGACATAAATGACCAGATTGCCAGCTAATTGTTAAAATTTCCAAAACATAAACATCAATCAAGCTCTTATTTCAACCACAAATTATTTACATGAGGAGTGGGATCCTCTGCAAGAAGAATTAAATCAAGAGCTTGTGAAAGTCTTTCCCATAGTTTGTAATGGTGCAGAAAAAAAAAAATATAAAGACAAGAAGCACTTATGAAGATAATAAAAACCATATTTTCCAAGCAAGAAAAATAGTATTAACATGGCTATTGTTTCTTCAGTGGTGATGAGTCCATGAAAACAATCTTTGGGGACTAAACTACAGGACATGACCAGAGGATTAAAGTCTTATATGACTGTTATTTTCTTAGATAAGGTGGCCTTCAGATTAAGAATCACAAAACTTACTTCCTAAAACTAAACCACAAAAGTCTTAACCTGGATGTCTGAGAAACTCAATCTAAATGTTATGTTAATTGAATGAAGTCCATAAAATACAAAATGCTAAACCAACTGCAAGAAGCCATAATGAAGAAAATGCATTATATTAACTGACTGACTGTAGTGCCTAGAAGTCAAAGCAGATTCTGCCTAGAAGGAAACAGAATGAAATCAGACAAAAATAGGAATAATCTGAAGTGACATGGCAACTTATAAAGAAAAAGATATCAGAAAAGGCTTTACACGTCAGACATAACACAAAGGTTTGTTAATGGTGAGAATGCAAGAATGTTATTACACAGAACAAGGGGATGTGTACTACTGAACAGACTCAAAATTCATGGCAAAGCATGATTTGAAAGCACTTGTTGATAATCAGTCTGGTTCCTACTGAACCAGACGAAAAAGATCAACAAGGAAAATAAAAGGCATATATACGAGACAGTAATCAGTATTTGTCTGTGAAGAACTTAAATGACGTAAAAATAAAACAGATTTTGAAATCAAAACTGTTTTGCAATTTTCTATTTTAATGAGAAACAAACTTTTCAGCAAGAAAGTTATTGAACTGGAACACAAGAATACACATGAGGAAAAAGCACAAAAATTAGTCCGTTTCAGCCCTCATATGCTATTGGACAGCAGAGAATAACATAATGTATTATTTTAAAAATATATAGAAAAAGAAGTATTTTGAGCCTATCCTAGTAAGAAAGAAAAGAACCCCCCAAAAAAAAAATCCTGTTGTCAAAATATGGTGCTGTGCTCCACATGGGCCCTGGTATATTTATTTCAAGAACACGTTCAGCCATAAGGATCATCAATAGTTAATTGATCAATTAAACACCAAGTTTCTGGATTTTAATGAGTGGAAATATCTTGTAGACTGCTTGGTGGTTTTAATATAAAGAGAATAGGTGCTGAAACGGATGGAGACTTGTAAGAGAAGAAATAAATACAGATCTAGGAAGTGAAAGTGAGATGAAAAACTAGGACCAAATAAAGGACATGAACTCTCACAGGATAATAAGGACTGAGGAAAAGAGAACAGAAAGACTTAAAAGGAAAAGCTGTATTCAAAACTGTTGAAAAGCCTAATCCATATTTGGAAGGAAGAAACAGAAGAGAGGTTGACAATACAAAAGAATGGAGGTTTTTATCACTGGACAATGACATCCAAGCCTATAATAATAAATATTAAGAAATAGAAATGAACGTCTGATCTTTTGAGGGTCTTTTAGAATTTATTGTATTTATGAAAATACTGGCAGTGACAACAATACCCTATATACCATAGTGAACATCAGGGCTCAAAAATAATGAAAGCTGCACATAAGGACTAGAGATTATTTCATATATAAAACACATATGCTTTCCTATGTATATGTATACTTTTTGTATTTAAAATGCAAGTTTTACTTCATTCTAACCTATGACAAATGTAACAACATTGGTGGAACACAATTTCTTGGGAAACAAAAAATTTCTCAGAGCAACAAATATCAAATATTCATTGTTTTGTTTCTAAGAGTCAAGCTCACAAGTCTGCTAATCCAATTAATAAGGCAGATATGTGTATGTGTATATACATAATTTGTATACACGCATACAAGACACAAATTTCAAGAAGCATAATACTGAATGAAACTAGCTTGCTAACCTTGTTGGGGGGCATGAGTTTCAAGTATTTTTATGTGCATCTTTGCCCTTCTTTGCCTACTAATACCTTTTTGTGTCTATTACAACACACTGAACACATGGGAATTTGTGTTAAAAATATAGTTGTGTTCTCATTTGAAAAGAATGAGAAAATGAAAACCACACATACCTGTGGTATGTGTGCATTACTGTATTTCTGAATCATCCTCAACCAAGATCAAGTCGAAACCAAGTACTGAGAATACAAACACGCAATGTTTCTGCAGTCGTAGCTCTAAATAACAGCATGCAATTCCGTACACCACAATCCAGCCCAAAACTCCCGTGAAGCAAGTGGATTAAGAACGATAGTTAATATCATCAGTGACCAGTATTACAGAAGCCTTATATTCTTGAATTACAAGTTATAAATGTTACTGGTATTTACAGCATTCCCATTAGCTCATGTTGAGAATACCATGCATATCACAGCAATGCTAATTATGTGCAAAAAGGTAAAGGAAAGATTTTATAACCACAGCATGACTAGATAGGTATTGACAAGAACGCCCTGGTTAACACTAAAGTACGAGGGTGAACAACCTCTAATACAATATAAACTACCTCTGAAAGGGTTAACACTTTAAAGTGTATTAAGAAATGCCTAAGCGATATTTTTTTTTATAAATTCATATACTTCTGATAATCCTGGCTTCCTAAGGAAAATCCTGCAGGTGCTGGCACTCTTCAGTTGGGAGATTTCAAACTCTATTTTGTTAGATTTCCATTCAAACCAATTCAACAGACACAAAATATCAGCATCGCTGCAGACCTTCTGATGTGTGCCTACACCACTTATCTAGAGCCACAGCTGCACTCAATACGGTTATAGATCTTGTTTATAACCCACAATGTTGAAGAACCCTCATCTTTAATTTATCTGGCTGTGTGTATTTCAGTATACAATGTCTGATATGTGTAATTATTCACTATTAGGATGAAAGTTGCAGTCCTGCTGCAGTATGTAGTACTGAAATTCTTCAGCAGAAATGGAGGAGCCGGGTGATGTATTATTCACTTCACAGACCATCACAGTTCATCAAGTGAATATATATAAAGTCTGAGTCATTTTTTAGACTTTCATAAACATGTATTATTCAGATTGAAAAGAATGGACCCATCTTACTTTCAACACACTCCTGGAGAATAATGAGAGCTTGTAACCTGTTGTAGCTGGCTAATGTGTGTATTGGCTGACACTGCATTAAAATGAATGATCAAATATTTCATTTGATTTCTTAATTAAAAATACCAAGAGGAAAAATATCGATCAGATGCTGCAAACTGTCAAGCTCAACATGATTTACAAGGATGTCAAATTAAAAGAATCACAAAAACCTTGGGCAGATGACAACAAGAATTTTCTTCAATTTCTTTTGGACTCGAACTATCTATGCAAAATTTCAGCTCAGATTTTTTTTTCAGTGACAGCCATCGATGAAGACCATGGTGTAATGCTTACAGTGAGAACCTATCACTTCAGTGATATTTTAATTGTAAAGAAAAAGAAACAAAGGCACAGATAATGTAGCCATATGGCTCCCTTTTTTTTTTCTCTTGCTTGTGGAGATGACAAGATGGATTTAAAGAGTGGATTACCTCCTAAAAAAAAAAAAAAAAAAAACAAAAAAGGTACAAAAGGGAATCACTGACATTTAGAAACCCTCCAGCAAAAAAAAAACAATATTTACATGTTGTGGCACCTTAATTAAAATACTGGAAGAATTCTTCAACCCCCTCCATCTCACTTCAAAACTAAAATAAAAAGCCCTAAACAGAGTAGTGTCTCAAGGCTCACAGACACTGCTCCAATTTTATTACAGAATCATAGAATAGTTAGGGTTGGAAAGGACCTTAAGATCATCTAGTTCCAACCTCCCTGCCAGGGGCAGAGACACCTCTCACTAAACCATGTCACCCAACCCTATGTACAACCCAACCCTGAACACTGCCAGCGATAGGGCATTCACCTCTGAATGTCAGGAATTTTCATTTTGTTAACTAGATTACAACCTGGTTTAAGGAAATTTAAGGAGTACCTTCCCATAGACTCTGAAGTATGTATTTTCTGCCTAATGTGCCAAGACATAAAAGAACTTCTTATTGATATTTATGATTGCGATGGATGCTACAACACTGAAGCGAACCAAGCTTCATGTCCATGAGTCTCAGAACTACTTTTTGAAGCCAAATAACCAAAATGGACATGTTAAATTTGGAATGGACTCACTCCAACCAGATCAGTTGTACCCACAGTACTGCAGGTCACTGGTGTGTCCGATGCTGAAGGCTGGGCTATATGAAGTCTTTTTAAGCATACAGACTTTGCTGTTTCCAAGAATTCATTTTGACAAATACACAAACAAAATGTTAATAGAGGGACATAACTGTATGTTTGATCTTCATTTTTATCTTTTGCTGCTACTGCTGTTGTAGCTATGACTATTTTTCTTGGACTGTACTATTATTTATAAAGTTTTGATTGATGGCTTGAATTCTAGCTTGCTGAAAAAATGACCAAAACTCAGTTTCCTTTCATTTTTTTTATGTACTAACTGTAGTTAAAAGCACCGCAACCTAGCTCTTTTTTGCATCATAGCTTCACTAGAGAAGGGTACCACTGCTTTTGCTCTAGGGGCTTCCTCACAAGTGTGCTTCCCGAAGCTGCAGATGTGATCGACATTTCAGACGCCTATTTATGAGGCTTTCTTTACATTACATTTAACACTATTCATACAAGCCATTACCTGAATGCTTCTTTCTGAGAAGGGCTCCTCTTGGGACTAGATTTATTAGTGAACTTGGGAACAGCATTTCCATAACCCTTCCTTTCATTGACTGAAGCTAATTTATAGAGCTATTGGCTCAGATCATTTGACACATACACACACACAAAAAAAGGTTTGGTTGTTATCAAGAGGCACTAAATATTACAAGAATACCTTAGAGAGTTACCAAGAGGAGGTTAGAGAGGGCACTGGATTTGTTTTTCTGTATTTCTATTTGCACTTAAGAAAGTTTTAGATTTAGTATGTCATTCTTAAGGGCAAAAGGAAAACACAGCTTTATTTAAAGCTGTATAGTTGCAAAAGAACACATACAAGCAATTCTACTAATGACCACAGTTTATGATGATTTTGAGCAGATGACATTCAATATGGACAATTTTTTTTGTTTTTAAGATAAATTTGAGACAAGTAATCCATTTGTTGTTTTCTTCAGAAGAGCAGAGAACAATAAGAGGACATCAATAAGATGTGTTTCTATATTACATCTGCCATAAAAGTGAGGCGATCAGGTATAAGTAGGCCAACATAATAAATTACAGAAAGCCCACAAAATAAAAGCTTGGGTTTATACAGCAGAGTCATCTTAGAGTAGTTGTGTGAGGTATTGTGAGTGTGACTGTGAAGGCTGCAAGGGGTAAAGTTCATTTGCTTGTTCTGCTCCTTGTAAGTGGACTTTGCAGCTCCAGTTGAGCTCTGAGCGGCTTGGTGTAACTACACAGCAAGCAGTACCCAAACTAGCCCAGACACACTGGCACGAGCTACAGTGGTGGATATAGACCTAGGAGGATCATGTGGGCATTCCAGATGTTGTTTTTTCTCACATGGAAACCAAGTACAGCCAAGAAGTACCAAGTACAGCTAAGAAGTCCCCATATCTTTGTATCTCCCTTCATTTCCTTAGAAAGACTATTTCCAAGTTAAGCAACCTACTTCAAGAAGGTGAAAGCCCTTTGTTTTGCAGCGCTAACGATCCAGAAGCACCTACAAATGTCCTTAATCAAGCAGGCAAGGGAGGGACATAGGAGGAACAGCAAGTCAGTGCACATCTAACTGCTCTGCCATCCCTGTGTTATAGTTTGTCCTTCCATCCCACCACTCTCAGACACTGCTGAATAGAAAGGAAATCACCAAGCATCATCCAACCCCAAGCTATTCCATGTATAAATGTGACTATTAGAGCAAACCAGTTCTAATTCAGTCAGTAGTCAACAGAGAGGAATATTTCATGGCTATCTCGCAAGAAGAATCAGAAGAACCAATGCGAACTTTATCTAGCACTTAGCTGAGGTGAAAGAAGACCAGCAAACAATTTTAATGAGTATACTGTACCTAATGTAACTGGATCTGGATTCACTGGACTCTGCTGTCTGGAATGACTACTGCTGCTGTTACCGCCTTTTTTTAAATCTTCTGCATCACTGTACCGCCGTATCCAGTAATTGAGCTCCTCACGGTCTGCTTCTTGACATCGCCGTAGTACAGTGAGAGATCGCCTAGTTTTTTCCACCATGTCCATTATACAGTTTAACAGCTATTTGTAGCAGTGGATAGAGCAGATAAACAAAAACAAAAAAAGGAACACTTTATTTATAAAATGACAGAGAAATACAGAAAACTAATGTGCTGAGTGCCTGGGGTTTAATAATGAAAGAGTCTCCCCCTGTTATCTCATATACAGCTGAGAAATTTCAGCCTTGTTTTAAGAATAGCAATCCTTTCATGGTGATCTTAAACTGTACAGGTAGGGATTTCTGAGGGAAAGGGCAAAGACAGGGAGAAGAAGTCTCAACAGACTGCAGCCCTACCACTAGTGTCACATGGCACTAGAGAGGCCAGGAGATCTGGTCCAAAAGTGATGTCAGAACTAATAAATTCAAAGAACAAATCCGATGTGCCCCAGATCCAGGGTTTATAGAGCAGAATCCGTTCCCTATTTGGCAGCCTGTAATAATTAGAGTACTGCAGGAAGCACTTAACAGAAAAGCCTGGTATGAGCTACCTAATGGGGAACAGTGAGACCTCTGATCTAATCACCAACGTTTTCAAAGCACATACTGGAATTCAGATTTGTTTTAAAAGAAAAAAAAAATAAACTCCTTTCTTAGAAGTGCTCCTTTCAGACAATTATACATAAAAGTACATTCAGCCCTTACATGGTCAAGGTGTTTCCACTCTTCTGCCCATTCTCTGTCTGTTAGCCTGTGATCGATCATTTCTTCTTGACGTGTGCCATGCAACCCTGCCAAAAAGGAGCAAATCATGTTTACAATGTTGGAAGTCCTCTAGGGAGGAAAAAAAAAGAAAGAAAAAAGAGCCTATCAGACAAACATATACTATATTACCTGGTCTTGCACCAGGAATGCCACCACAAAAATAAATGGATGCTTAAAAACTTTGCTCTAAGTTCTTTTTTAGCACTTACCCTAACACAAGAAGCTACCATTTTACTCAGTTTAATGTGTCCAATCCTGCAGGTTCTGTAGGTTGCAAGACGACCTTTCAGAAATGGACATAGGCCCTTCTGACTATACACTATTTTAATATAGACATAACATAAAATACAATATATAAATTTTTACTTGCACTACTTGAAGAAGTCAGCAAAACAATTATTTGGTAACTTGGCATACTGAGTATTAGCTGTACTTCAGAGTTGAAAAATATTAGTATAAACTCAGTGTTATTTCCCTAAATGCAGTAATTACTACCATGTCAACAGAGCATCACTAAGGGTTCATCCCTTCACAGATGTTTAAACAACATGTGGTTAAAATGTAGCACATATATCAGAACAGCTGACAACATGATACAACCAAGCCAGTATTTATTATCAACACTCAAGAGGAACTGACACTTGTTCTTTGTTTAGCCTCCTATATACAAATGCTGAATATTTGTAAATGTTCTTCTTATACTGAAGATTTGTTTAAAACAAAGAAGAATGGTAAGTGCAGATGCTAAGCAAGCCAGGCAAATCCAAGAGTATCAGACATACCACTAAACCAAAATGTGTTGCTGTGTGTAGTTGGTGCTTCTGTCGTTTGCATCCTCTGCAGACACCCCCATGTTGCACTGCAGTCTTGATATATCACACACAAAACACTCTGAAGGGTAGTAACCCTCCTCTAGTCTAAGCTGAAATCAAGCTACATCAATGCTATTATTGTCACAAATCTGGCATTAGAAGAAAAATAAAAGGCTCTACCTATCCTTGCCTGTCAGACACCTGAGTGTCCGTGTCATCTACGCAGCTGTGAAAGTAGAGTTGTTCCTCCTCCTCCTGTCTTGCTCTAGAGTTTAGCAAAGACACAATTCAATCTACTTTTACAAATATAAGTTTGAAATACAGCCATTAGAAGCAGCTAGATGGACAGACAGCTATAAAGGCTACATCTGAATGGCAGGTATTACTTAATCAGAAAAAGAAGAAAAAAACTCTGTCCACCATACAGAATATGACTGCAAGGAAAAAAGAAACCTGAAAAAACCCCAGTGCAGAAAATCAACATGCCTTACCCATAGGTCTGTTTCTGTCCCTGAGGTCCCTGTGGTTGGGGTGTCTGTATGAGTCCCTGTAGTGGTGGGCAATGGCCATATCATCCAAACGATAATGCTGAGGTGGAGGTGGGGTGGGATGAGGCAGACCATTGGGCTGATAAGATAAGCCATTATTTGGACTGTACCGCTGGCCTGGGCTAATAGTGCAGGGCCGCTTGCTTGGATGCTCTGAGTGCAAAGGCTCTCTGTCAAAGCCATTTTCTTTGGTTCTGAAAAACAAAGCAAAGGGATGTTAATCCACTTCATGAGCAGAGCTGCTCAGGAACATGAGCAGCTTCAGGAACTAAAGCTTGTTCTTTCACTTTGCTCCACGTGTGTGTGTTGCAGAACATTTCATACTGCTGCTCACTCAAAGTATACACAGGACACATTCACCTTCTCTAACCATCTGTGTAATGTGAGAAATACTAGCAGTGTGAGCCTTCCAGTGGAGTGGCTTGAAGAGCCGGGCTGAGGGCGAGCAGCCTTCACTGAAATCACCAGGTGATGGAATGAATACACACATAACTGATGAGCTGAAATAATCAACTGAGACATGAAGCTAGAGGTCGAGAAATCTCTATTTTCAGTAGTCCTGCAGCATATAGTGATTAGGGGTAATTTGTGGTTAAAGAAGGTAGGAGTTTTTTTTTCAATAGGATAGCATACAGTATTAAGGTAGTTTCAGTGTGCTGGAGCTCAGCTATACACAATGCCAGGATGAGCTCCTATGAAGATCTGTGTCACACTGAGACTTTGGGTAAGAATGACTCCAGATAAAAAGAAATGCTTCCTTCAGAGATTTTTGCACCATCTGGGTTATTTCAGTCAAAGGTGCTATGACTGTCATTAATTTTGCAGGAAGATGTGGTTAAACTCAAGTCCTCAATAATGTTCAAGATTTCCCACTCCATTACTCTGAGACAGGGTTTAATGCTCAGGCAACTTTGAAGAGTTATCAGGGAGAAGGGCAGTTTTTTTATACTATTGATACTTGTTAACACAATTCATAATTGGCTATTTCAAAAAAAGTCTCTGCTCTGCACCTCTGCCTGAGAACCGGGGACTCACACTCAACCAATTTTCCATTAAAATAAAAAAAAGAGACGTTAGAGTTACTTCAACAGGTTCACAACTCTCTTTAGGGTAACTTCATTTCACTTAAGTATGAGGGTTTTTTTATCACTGGAATAAATTAAACCTACAAAATATTACTTTTAACAGATATGTTATTAGATATAAATATCTCAAACTGTTGAGGTTGCATCCCTCCCAACAAACACTTTTATTAAAGAGATGATATATTCTAGCTTATTTTGAAGAGAACTTTCTCCTCCATGATTTACAGAAGACATAATACATCTTCCTAATAATAACACAATTTTTTGTCACTTTAACAGGAAGGTATATTTCAGCCAATTTTCTTGTTTGCCTGCTGTTAAAACCAACTGCCCCTCAACAAAACGTCCACCACAAACCAACCAACCTTGAGGGACTATTTGTGCAGAAACACTCAGTGTGTTAATTGTTGCCCCTCAACAGGTTCTCCTTGAATGTCAATGAGAGGAAGGATAAAACTAAATCTTTGGCAATGTCCAATGGGAAAGGGGATCAAAGAAATCTTGAAATTGCCATCAGGAAATTAAAAGATGAGCTGCAATATTTTTAGAAGGAATAAAGAGAGTTTCCAGGGATGTCACCACAATCCTAATACCAGAGAAGCTGCAGGTATGTATATTTCCTTGGTAAAGATGGAAAAAATTTTCACCAATAAAGTAGGAGAGCTGTTATAATTCTGGGCAGAGACACAAAAGACGTATTTTGTTCAAGTATGTACCTTGTTCCAAAGCAAACGCAAATGGCTGTGAAAACTCCTAATCAGGAAAACCTGAGGACCATCACAGATTTTTAATGACTTTTGGCACAATGGAACTCCTTGCAATAACTCCCAATGACTAGTGAAGTTTTTGATGGCTCTCCAAGACAAGTTTTGCACTGAGTTGCTGGTGTTTTCTTTGCACATATCTACTCAAGCTCAATCAATGTCCAGATCTTTCAATTGCAAAATATTACACAAGCAAAGAATAAATTTTCTTTTATGTACAAGCCAAGCTATTAATTTGCCAGAGCTCTTTAGCATTACAATTACAATGATCTCTAAGATGGGGATGGGGCTGGTGGTGGTCAGAAACTGTATGTAATTTAATAATTTTGTTGAGTTTTGGTTTTGATCACTCAATGTAGGAAAAGCAGCACAGAAAAAATGTGGCAAGTAGGAATCCAGTTTTCCTTTTCTGCACTAAGGTTAAGATGTTTAAATAATCTATTTTCATACAAATGCCCATATTTGCAACTTACTGTACAGGTACTTCTGTGGTTTTCTTAGGAATGCTTTGTATTTAATTACCTTAACTAGAATGCAGTACATTAGCTCGGACAACATACCAGCATATCCATTTTCTTCTAGAACCCTGTACTAACATAAAAATTAACATTATCATTGAAAACTCAGTTACTGGAATTAAATTCCTGGTTTTTGCTGTTATGCTGGGTAACAGCTGTCAGGTCTTTTCTGGGTGTTAAAACCTTAATTCTACAACTTGTTGTTATACTTTCTGCACTGACTAAATAAATAACATAGCAGAATACCAAAATGAGACTGTACATTCAGTAATTTTGTGTTTCAGTATATGTAAAAGATATTAAAAAGTATTAACTTCCAAAGTCTCATCAGAATAGGAACCTTTGGCAAATTTACTGTATCTGAGTATACTGAATACAGTGATAAAAACCTGAAGAGTGACATAATTCAATTGCCCTGAACTCAACCTACTGTTCTGTTTCTCACCTCCTAGGACAGCTTCATTTTCCCAGGTGCCTGAGGAAAGCATTCCTGTTTCACAGCAACTGGCAGATGCATGTGAGTACTAGTTCCAAAACCAAAACCACCACAATTTTAACCTGATTTTTATCTGATCCACCTGATTTTGCAAAGCAACAATAAGCTGTAGAGAGGAAATAATGCTGAACGTTTAAGGAAGCCTGACACATTTTCTTGTTTTAATTTTTCTTGCTCCTGTTGTGGTCACATTTTCCTCCATGTGCACATAAATGGACACTATCGTTTGGAAAATTGGCCTTACGATAAAGTTGGGGTCCCTCAGATATAAACATGCAAGGGGTTCTTTTACTTAGATGATTTACTCAGATTAAAGACAGCAGAATAGATAATGTCTGTACCCATTTAATAGACCTGATGTTGTTTGTAAGTTATCATTTCAGTTTTAATTTATTGCAATTTATGGACACTTTTCTGGGTAGGAAATCTGACCATGCAAAACTGCCTTGGCTGGGGAACTAAGTATTACACCAATTTCAAATAACACCAAAGTCAGCATGCAAGAAGGAGAGAAAAGTATTTGTGTGAGATGTTTTGATTTAAATTGTACTCCCACCAATACAGTTTTGATGACGAAAGAAGTGATAAACTTATTTTGTTTATAATACTGTTATAGAAAATATTAATATTCCTTGCTAACAGTTTATATTAGGAAAATTCTTCTAAAATTTCTCATAAATACACATGGCTTACAAGGAGCACACCTGTAACACCTGTGAGCATCTTTCACCTTACTGAGATGTGGAAGAGCTTCTTCAAACAAGAAGATTCACCTAATAGGACTCTCAAAGTCGGTTTCTGTGCCCAAGTACCTTCAACATGAATTCCTTGCCAGGGGTGTCAAAGAGTACAGCAAGCACGGCAGTACTTTCTGAGGTTACAAAACAATCATGACCATTTCTGTTTTCTTTTCACTCAAAATTAGAGCTATTCTAACAGGGTTTTTTGCAGTCCTATATTCACTTTATAGGCAGCTGTCAAAAATGTAGAGTCACTGTGGCATGACACACATACAGCCCTTTCCAGCAAGCTCAAGGCATGACTAATTAGCAAAAAGTCTTTTGTGGTCAATGTATTTTAAATCATGTTATTTATAACCAAGCATTTATTCACCAAATCAAAAACTCACAGTGGTCCAAGTTCTTTTGCTTTACTACAGTAGAATGTAAACTCCAAAAGTTGTAAACAAAATATAGTGAACACTTTGTTCATGACATGTCATGAACAAATTACCAAAATGTGTTGTCTCCTCAGGTGTCACTTTTTCTCTCTTGCAGTGACTGATGGTTCCCAGTGTTATTACAGAAACAGATTGATCTTTTTAATGAGCTAGTTTAATAGACTCCAAAATCTCACCGTGGCTGCTCATCCGTGTCAGACCATATGCACCAAGCAAACATTCAGTAAAACACAATGCTCTGCTGTCAGACTGCTCTATAAAACCTCACATACAGTAGACTTGGATATGCAGATAAATAACCAGAATTGGAAAATGCATATGCAAAAAAGGGTTGGAAATTATAAGCAGAAAAAAAATTACTGTATGTGGAATTTCTTTAACAAAACATTACAAGGTGGATGTGGTTATGTGCAACACACAGGTTCCACTTCCTTTGCCTAATTCTTTACTGTATTTTAACTTCTATTGGAATCAATGGTTTGCGGTTACCTGTGCCCAAAAGAAAAATGTAAATATGGAAAAATGTGTGTATATATATTTCTACTAAATACTAAGTGTCCCTGCCCAGAGCAGGGGGGTTGGAACTAGATGATCTTGAGGTCCTTTCCAACCCTAACTATTCTATGATTCTATATCATACACATGCCTATATATATCTATATCACATACATATTATATACAATGTATGTGTGTATATACCGTATCCCTTCATAAGTGAAAAAGACACCACAATTTAATTTAGTGAGAGACATATATCAAAAAAATTATTCCAACTGCCTTGAGTTCCCCTGGAAATATGCTACTTTTAGTAATTTTTCTTCATATTCTAGCAACAAAGTCACAGCAAACTCTTCCTGCAAAGCATGCCTCCTATCTTCCATTGTATTTTAATTAGTATATTTGAAAATTACTTATCTAACAAAAAGTATATATATATTTCCAGATGTTTCTTTCTGTTCCTCTGTAAACAATTAAAATAATTAATAGTGTAATGAGTATAAAGGCAGACAAGTATTTGGTTTCAACACTCAGTCTAGGCATGCTTTGACTCTGAGGGCAGTTTTCTGTGGTTGATTTACTTACATTATCCAAATTAAAAGGTATGTAAACTCCCATCCAGTAAATTTAAGAATCTTTCCAATGGGATCTTGTCTTTTTCCTAAATCTGTTGTACAAATGTTCCTGAGTACACAAGACAATTCCACCAAACTTGGTTCCGCCAAAACTAACGTAGGGGTTTATGCTTTTCTGTATAGCTTTAATCAGCGGAGAAGTAGGTATGAAGAACCAGAGACAGAATTGTTTGGTATTGCAAAAAACACCCCAATTTTTTAAGCTCAAGGCACAATTCCAATTGGTGAGCTGGGCAGTCCAGTCTTTTGTGACAGCAAAAAATGTCCAGATCCAAAAAAGAAAGTTGTTTCTTGTTTGGTTTTTCTTTTGTTTTACATGCCTCTTCCCCAGAAAAAAAGGACTCTGATTTCAAGCAGCACTCAAGAGAGGCTGCTGGCTGATAGCTCTGGCACCACAGAGGGTGCTGGCCAGTGGGGCAGCCTGCATTACAGCCCCTGCCTCGACCTTGGGAATTCAAACACAGGGTCTTACCCACAACACTGGAAGTTAAACTTCAGTTGTGAAGCCAAAGGGGAGAGGAACTAGAGCTGGACAGAGCACCAGAGAGACTTCAGTTGTGAAGGCAAACACACATCCTTATAAGCAAAGACTTCAAAGTTTCAAGAGCACCTACATATTTAACTGAAAAAGAAACTTTAAAGAAACACCAAGGACAAAAATCCATAGACCAGAGTTAAATTTCTCTAGGTCTAAGGCTCAGTTTTAATTAAAAGATGAAGGCTAACTTTAAAATCCAATATTCTTCTGATCTGTCAGTTCCCTTATGGGCTGCTCCTATGTCATTTTTGCTATGAGACTAATAAGGGGTCTTTTCATTACTAAGCTCTTATACAACTCTATACCTGCACGACTCATCCTCTCCCATGCCACCAGCACTGAAGGCACCACAGGTGACACCATACCTACTACAAAATAACCGAAATTCAGCACTGTCAAACCAGGTCTCAGTGGAGAATGGGTATTATTCCAGAATGTTACGGAAGAAAAACAAAGGAAATATTTTATTGCTCACTTTTCCTTTGTGGCCTTATGTGAGAAGCAAGTAATACCACTCCATTAACACAGCAAAGCAAGCTAGGGCTGTCAGAAAGGCACATCCCTCTTCTCCTCCATAATCTCTGTTAAGTTAGACCTCACATTGTTAAGGCTTATATGATGACTTAATGTGCTCTGTCTACATGTAGCAAAAGCACCAGACTACTGACACTGGACAACAGAATGCTAATATTTAAGTCATTCACAAAATGCACAAGATAATCTTAAGAGGCCTTTTTAATAGACATTTAGGTATACTATTCTGCAAAGACTGAAGATATGCAGCAGAACTGCCCCAGGGAGCTAGATTTCGGCTTTGGAAACGCTGTTTCTGCACACAGTAAGAGACTACATGGAAAAAGTCTAAAAATTAATCATCTTTCTAGGATACAGTTAGCAGGTCTGTGTTAACATCAATGCCTGATTCAGTTTGGTCTAGTTGTCAGGGAAAAACGGTGAAAAGAGCACACATGGAGAAAAGAGCTTATCTGCTGGTATGGGAAGCAAGAGTCTGGAAAGCTGGTATGTTAATTTTCTTGCTGGCCCCTAGTGATTATCCCAGAACACAATCTAAAGCAAACTAATTTCAAGTCGTTTCACATTTTTATCTATCTAATGGCTATGTTACTTTAATTTTTACTGTTCACTTCTGCTTATGAGAACCTTCAAATTTTACTGTGAGCTTTCAGACTTTGTTTATCTTGCGTTTTGTGCTTCCTGGCCTGTCCCTACACAAAAATGACACCTATGCAAAATTGCAAGCTCTCTTGACTTTGCATATCCTCACCTTTTTCATTTAAAAGGTAACTAGAATACTTGCCATGCGTTGGGCATGCCCATAGTGGCATTTGGTAGAATAGCATTATAAAAATTTTCCACATTATAAAATCCATGGCAAACTAAACTAAGAAAAATCCAGTATTTGGGTCTCCCAAAGGTAAAATGCTTATGCTAGCCAAATGTCTAACTCGGTTATGTGAAGACAGTTAAAAATAAATAACCATCAGAGTCATTTGCTTCTAACACTAAACAAAGAACTTTATTCAAAGAAGAAAACCTGTTCCACATTCCTAAAGGTACTGTGCTCCAAACATACACACTCGCCCTGTTTCTGCATGGACGATACCTCAGCTCAACATTAAAAAAAAAAAGATTTCAGTGAACACTGATTTGGAAGAAATGCAATATTGGATATGCAGACATGAGAACATGGCACAGCAGAAGGAATCAAAGCCCTGACTGCACTCTGGAGCTTGCCTTGTACTTCCCAATACAGAGTGTCTAGCCACTCTCCCCATACTTACTGTTTAGCCTAAGAAAACCTCAAATACAAAGGACTTGTATGGAGCTGGAGTGATCTGCTGCTCAGGACTTTATGTTGCACAGAAATGTTATGCATAAAATAGCAGGGCGCTGCCTGGTCAGTATTGCTTCTGTTTGGATATCCCCAGTGTGTCTTCAGGTGATTTTGATGCCTGAATCAGTGTGTGCATATATTACATTTATATACCAGGAGATATATATGTATGTGTAAATTTCTTCACTGAAATAGTTCCTTCACTAACAGGCTGTCCAGGGATGTGGCTGCATCACCATCTTGAAGACGTGTAGACCTGGCACTAAGGGACATGGCAGTAATGGGTTAACAGCTGGAATCAATGATCTTAAAGGTCTTTCTAACCTAACCTATTCTGTTATTTTATATATATATATATATATATATATATATATATATGAATGCATGTATGTATATAGATGTCTACATGCAACAGGACAAGGGATAATGGTTTTAAACTAAAAGAGGGTAGGTTCAGACTACACATAAGGAAGAAATTTTTACGATTGTGATGAAACACTGGCACAAGTTAACTAGAAAGGTGGTAGATGCCCTGACCCTGGAAACATTCAAGGCAGGCTGGATGTGGGTCTGAGCAACCCAATCTAGTTGAAGATGCCCCTGCTTACTGCAGGGAAGTTGAACAGGATGACTTTTAAAGAAAGGTTCCTTCCAACCCAATTGTGATTCTATACACATACACAAAGAGCAGGGTGTGAAAGGCACGACGGTGCTCACCTGTCTGGAGTTCGCCTCTTCCCGTTTTCGTTCACATCGAGAAGCAGCTCTGAGGAGTCAACAGGTGAGGTGGTGCTGGCATCCAGAAGCAGCTGTTCATGCTGGGCGAGGTACTGGGCTGGGTTCTGCTTGGCTAGCCTTGCACAGTGCAGCAGCTCCCGCTGCAGCAGGGGCAGATTGGCCTGGAAGTGCATGGCACATATTAAGAGGGTAGCTTGCAGGCAGTGTCAACAGAGATAGAACAAAAATATAGGAAATCAAACAAAAGCCTGCTCTGAGATAAACCTGTTGCAACCATCCTTTACATCTTTAAAAAGGTAAAAAGTGCTGCCCTGGCAGATTTCATCCCCTTTCTTACAACCTAAAACCTTACAACCTGCATATGAAGCATCAGTTTTCCACAAGTAACAAACCTTCTTCAGTACTTGTTTCCTACTCAGACTGCAGTTAGCACTTTGAAATCATCTGAAACCATAGGATCTGTGGCTTTGTAAGCTGTTTCAATCACTGTCCTTCAAGGGCCTTGGGGTGTATGGGATTGCCCTCAGTCTTCCCACTACACTTACAGCTACGCATTAAGATATAGATTACAACAAAATCTCACATTCCAAGCTTCAGTTAATCACCTGGAGGGCTATGACCTTCCCCTTAGCAAGATGCAGCTTGTATTTTTAACCTTCCTCTCAGGGCCCCAATGGGACTTGGGTCATGAACTGAAGTGTACCAGGACTTAGACAAAGAGAACTGAAAATGCTCATTGATTCCTGGGCGGCAAAATCTGCCAATCTACTGGGGTCATATTTAGTCATACTTCATGCTAGACTGAGACCAAGGTGGAACTGTATGTCCTTCACCTCATCATGGACAGCTGCACAGCCTAGGAATCATCTTCCTTTCTTGCCAGCATACACATACATCAACACTAAGATAGTCCAGTCATTTCTGACCTACTTACTTGTGCCATAAGGTAATGCATGCCCTGACCTCTCTTGTTCCATGCCTAGTGCACAATGACTTGTTGCATGAGGGTCTTCAAGTATTGGATTAAATTTCATGACTTTAGTAACTAGAGATAAGACCAAGAAATCCAATGGATCCCTTTGCTTTTGAAATAATTCCCATAGGAAAATATTTCTTAAGTCAAAAAAGTTCTGAAACTAATGTGCAGGGAACCAAGCACAAAACCCCAGATGTTCTAGAAAGTTCTGAGCACTGGATATTGGTAAATTACATGGCATTATACAGATGGCAAGTGCTCCAGCTCCAGCTGCTATACTATAGGAGTAGATCCACCATGCAATAAAAAAAATTCAGAATAGGGCCAGTGCATATGAACCTTTCAACAGAGGGGGAAAAAAAAACCAAACAAACAGCAGCAACTGCTATCACTTATTCATGTTAGGATGGGAAGACAGATGGTTGTGGAACATGAAGGCTTTTCAAACCTCCACAGAACACAAATATTTTGTGAAAGTACCAAAGAAATACCTTCTTTTGGTTCTGTCACTTTTTTTTCCATAGCTACTGCATAACAGAGAGAGAGAAGCTGAGTACTTTTGGGAGCATGGCTTTTCACTCATTTTAATTTTCTTGTTATTTTTTAAAAGCTCACACAGAATCTAAGTCAAGACACCTAACTACCTGAACTGCCTCATGGAAGAAATATATTGAAGAAGTTTAATTATATTTACAAAAAAGTTTCTGGGGAAATAATGGGATCAGAGCTTGGATTTTAGTACTGGTGCATAGTTGGAAGTTGCATCATCACATCTCAGCATGCCTGTGAGGTAGAACTGCAGTTGAGTAACCAAGGAAAAAAACAGCACATTTTCGTCACTGTTGGGGTCTGTAGGCAGACTTCTACATCTCTACATGGGAAAGCAAACCAGTTTTCAATCAGAAGCCAGATATATTTGTGTTAGAAAAACAGAGACTGCAAACAAACATATTACTGGCTTACACACCTCTAAAATGTTGCACTTCAGTGTCTGGAATGTTCCCCTACTCTTGTTTTGGATCGGTAGTGTCTTAGCCTCCTCCGTTAATTTTACAATCATACATAGAAAGAGGAAAAAGTGCTTTTTACCCAGACCTGTTTTCCATTTTGAAATGACCTGTTCTAACAAGAAAAGAAAACATTATCTGTGCACCTGCAAAAGAAGCTGGAGCTCCAAAAGGCAGTTTTGTCATTTCAATGCTCACTCCAGGTAATTAGTTAATCATGTTCCATTGCTGGATGCTCCTAGTTTCTTTGAAACTTCAGCACCAGAAATATTTCAGTATTGTAATTTAAATTGAAAAGGCTTCATTAGTGCAAATAGGCTTTGATGTACATTTTTCTAATTGCAAGTTTAAATAAATTATTTACAGATGTATTTTTTAAAAAATTGCTACAAATTTCTATTCAGGGAACCCACGTAAGTCAACATCATCAAATCATATATTGCTACTGATGCTTACAACAAATATGCACAGCACGTTTATTGAAGAACAGAGCGTTGGCAGTACTGAACATGTACACCATGTACCACTTAAATTTAATAGACTAAATCCTGCTTGACATTAATATAGAAAATGTGCACAAAAGGCTCCCAGCCAATGAAGGGTTCTGCAGGTGAATGATCTTATCTTCCTCTGAACCAGAAT
>JASSUY010038931.1:38117-74263 GCA_032466535.1 Forpus xanthops
TTTTATTTTCTATTGAAGCCTCTTGTAATTTTGTTCCCAGAGCAGAAGTGGTAATTAGCATGCATACGTGAAAAAAAATCACACTTTTAAAGGTGTACGTTGTTTGAGGAGGAAAACTGCACTTTGCTTCCTGTACTTATGAACAGGATTGTTTATAATGTTCTAGGCTAAGTAGGAAAGTTATTACTTTGAAGCTGAGGGCGTAACCATGAAGACCACATGCTTCATAGGGTTGACCAAGAGAATAACATGACGTGGACATTTCGAAGGAAAAGATGCTAATTTGCTCCCCAGAGCTCAGATGAAAAGTAGAAATCAACTGTAATTAACAGTGGGCAAGCACTTTTCATCTAAAAATCAAGGGCAAGTAGATCTCCTAAAGCCACCATTAGTTTCTTTACTAGCTCTCCTGTCCACAGAGAACCATGTGAAAAGCCAAACCACATTAAAAAGACATTTTGGATAAGGAGATAAATGAAGAGTAGGACTTACTGAAGTTACAGTGCCTACATCAAACCTTTTGACACTGATTCAAGTGAAGGGGTTACCCACTGCTGTCACACAGGTTTTGTGAAGATACAAGTGGAGAACACCCAAGCCCTAATACTCAACAGCACTGGCAGTCTTTGCTCCAAATGAAGTCAGTGGCATCTGCAGTTGCTCAGAACACATGTACTTTAGAGCACCACAACAGCATTTTTCCTGGTATGTCCAATTACTGCTGGATGAGATACATGGGAGACAACAACGTCTGGCGGAGAGAGGACTTTTCTGGGAATAGAAAGAATCCTGGGCCAGATTCACAACTTGCCTGTAAACCAGCAGCCCAACTTGACAGAGTAGGTAAGAAAAAGCTGAAATTTTCATTCAGCCATACACTCATATAGCGATAACCTTATAGATAGGGTGACTTAAGTAACAGTAATGCACCATCCGGTCCCTCCTTGTTGGTTCAATGAATACTCAGAAAAGGTTTTCCACTCTGTAGCCACAGTCCAAACATATATTCAGCTCACCTTTTTAACCAATATTCTGCCACTACATATGTAGGGCACTCTCCTTTTCCCAGCCAACTAGAAAGGCAAGCCAAACCATATTTTACTACATTGCACATTTCAAGGATGTCTATATTAGGAGTGTTGCCAATATAGAATGAAAACCCTTTCACACCATTACAACAGAATACTATACTGGCATAAAAAGTCAAGTCTATATCTGACTGGGAATAGCTGTCACTTACGGGAAGATAGTCAAGTTACAAGTTAGCTCCAGCAGCAAGAGCCAGTGCTTCATCCTCACATGTATCTTTAAAGTATGACATATGCAGCATTTATGACCCACTCTTTCATATAATAAACAATTCAAGCATAAAAAGGGAAAAGGAGAGAAAAATAACACAATTAGTGTATCATTAGTTGTTTGCTTACCACAAGTCCTAGCACAAGGGTACGCACTCTCTCCCCAATCTCTGGTGAAATGTCATTGCCAAACTGCTGTAAGGTTGTAAGAAATCTCTTCAGTTTGCTGAGTTGCCTAGCTCCACAAGCTGGCGGTAACTGCTGGTTAGCCAGAGAAGAGGAAGTAGAAGAGGACGGCCCATTGCTAAAGCCATTAGGAGGAGATGGAGCTCCATTTAACGCTGTTGGTGAATGGCTAGTGCCATTGGTTACTGAAAGAAAAAGAGAAGGGAAGATAAAATAGAGAGGGGTGTGAGAAAAGAAAGAAGACAAGAGAGGGAAATCCATCAGCTTGTGTTTTCTGTGCTTGTCCTCAAAATTAATTAAGTTGCACAAAGATAATTAGCCTTTTGACAGAGCAACACTGCAGTTTATATTTATTTCCCAGTAGCTGGTGCTGAACGGTGTATGGATTGGAAGTAACAGCAGCTGCCTCTCACATCTCCCCCTCAAAATGCTCATGCACCTGGAAAACATCATTTGAATACCACCCCTTTGTCAGAGGGTTTTAAAAAGAGATGGAAATGGAAATGGAAAGAGCATGAGAGCACGTATAACTGAAGACAAAAAAATTCCTCCTTGGGGCAGAAAAAAATGTGCAGACATATTTCATGAAGCCTCAGTTTATCTCTGAATATTTTTACTTGTGTTTTGTACACACAACTGACAGCTGTGTTTATAAAACAGGACTTTCACGTTTTAACCTTACACCACCCAATGAGAAGGTTATTTTTTTCGGATACAGATTTCCTAGCTGCTAACATATGGAGCACACAAAGTTGTTTGTGCAGGTACAAATGGTGCCACGCTCACTGCAGCCTGAAGCCTTGTAGCTAGAGCATGAAACTAGACTTCAGAAGACTTCTCAAAGACCATGAGCAAATCACTCAGTTTTCATGTGCCAATACTGTACCTCTAAAAGGGTAAGAAAGCAAATCCCCTCCTGTTGAAAGGTTGTCGTGAAAACAACTGTTTGAAGTACTAAGTGTACAAAATTTATGGCAATGAGATTCATGCAGACATACTGAAGACGACAGTTTTTGGCAGCCATTTCAGCTTGATTCTCATCCACGCTCCAGAAGAGAGCAGAGAATCAAACTGAGGACATCCTTTTCCACCCAGGCTACTTGGAATGGCAACAATCAAACAAACTCTGTTGAGTTGTTGTTTGAGTCTGACTCGCCAAAATGACAGCGAAGGGGCACACAGCACATGACTGCACCCAGAAGCAACCAGCACCACGCTCAGCAGCCACTGCCCTGCAGAAATTTGGCAATTTCTTTTTGAGAACTCACTCAGAACCAATCCCAGAAAAACATTAAAAATCAGGAATTTGTCTACTATCAAAAAATGCATGGGAGTAAGCCTAAATTGCTTCCTATTTAAAAGCATAACCATGGTCAGCCAGCAACTTAAAGAACTTTCAATGCTGCTTAATGACCAGCCTCTCTGAAGCCACACACCCCAATTTTTGTCACTTTTTCAGTAATCTTTATTGTTAGAGAGCAAGTCCCTTTTGAGAGTGCACATCTATTACTAGATTTAGATCACTACTCAATTACCAGATTTAAACCACTACTTTTGAAGGAGTTTTTGCCCTCATGACTGAAGTGCCCTTCTGAAGCACCACAGAAAAAGCTATCTATTTCTATAGATATTTAGTTTCTGCTTGTGTTTTATCCTAGTTTTTGGTTGCCTATTCTAGTTGCATGGGGTAGCAAGAACAGGAGTTGGAAAAAGCAGAAAGAAGCCAATCTCAGCAAGTTCAGTTCCATGAGCAGCTCCATACACACTGCCGTAGAGTGTGGTATCTGAGTAAACAAATACATCATAACTGCAAGGAACTTGCACAGCCCAATGTCATCATATTATGAGCTCAGTAAATAAGGATTGGGAAGAATAAGACTGTGTCCTCTAGCCTGACAGCACCCAACAACTCAGTGGCTGGTAAGGGGCTGCTCTCAGCAGAGAGTCTTGGGGCTATGATCGAAAAAGCACAGAAGAGTTTGTTACCTTGGATAGATATGAAGAGGAGAAAGGAAGGTAAAATTTCTCCCATGACAAAAGAAATAAAGAAATGCTTCCCCGAAATGCTGCTTCTATAGAACTTTTTTTTTTCTTTTTTTTTTTTTAACAGCCCACTACATATTAGTAATTTTCTCTCCTTCTTTGTGAAGTCTGAACTTGTCAATTGGCAAAGGTCAACAGAATTTCTCAAACAAAACCACATGATTAATAAAACAGAATTTAGCATTTAAAATTTAAAACTAGAATATGTCAAGAGTTTTTAATAGTCTAAATCAAAGAAAATAAGCATATTCTTGACCAGAAAACAAGTATGATGTTCCTGGCCTACAGGCATTCCGACTGTAGCAATAATAAATATAACACACTTCAACAGAAGTACTATTTACTGTACAAGCTGGAATCACTAAAGGCAAACTCCAAAATATGACAGGGTATAAAAAAAAAAAAAAACAAAAAAAAAAACAAAAAAAAAAACACACACAAAACCAAACAAAACAATTAAAACGACTTTTTTAAGCAGTCTTTATATAAACAGCCCCAAAATTCCAGCTCTGGTTCACACACCTTTCCGAAGTGCAGAATCCACTCATAAACAAACATCCAGAAATCTTGTGAGTTACAATGAGGATTATAAAAGTGATTAAAGAAGAACATTGCCCTATTCCTTTTATGACTGCCAAAAATAACCCTGAACCATAAGCTTTATCTCTAAGAACCCCATGGTGCAAAAACCTAGAAACAATTTAACTTTAGACCAGAGGAGCTCCTAGAAAGATTCAGGTGCTGGAGGTTAAGCAAAACAGTCAAATCTATGCAGGATCAGTGTCACTGGGTTAAATCTGAATTTACACAAATAGCTGGCACAAATCCTCCTCAGTGTTTAAGTTGGATCTAAATCATCAGGACAGGGTTTCCTGAAAGAAGTAGTACAAGGGGCTCCACCTGGACTTCTGTATAAAGGTGAATTTTAAATAAGGCATTCAGCAGACAGAAAAGAACTAAACAGACATAGGGAAGACAAATAGAAGATGCTGCCTTCATTCTGTTTAGGCATATGCATTCTAAGGTTCTAAAAATGTTTTATTTAAAATGTGAAATGTAAACACATTCTCATGTTTATACTATTACAAGGCAGTATAAAAGAGACCAAAAAATTTGCAGCTAAATCTTGGTAAAAGAAATGTGGATCATTTCATGGCTGTGAAAAGAATAGTCCAGACAACATGCCAGATTCAGATCTCAGTTACACTGATATGAATGCAGAGTAATTCCATCAAGACTACTTGAGTTTCTTGTGTGTTTTCATCAATAAACTGAGACAGAGATGAAGCCCCAAGTAAAGTGGTCACAGATTGGAAGTCTCTAGATAAAACAAAAGGCCTTTATTTTGGGGTTTATATCAATATTAACTAGACATTATATACATTCAAATCAAAATTCTTCAATCACAAGTGGGATGAAGTTCGTTTTTTTTTTTTTTTCATTAATTATCCTCCACTTAGGAAAAGGCTCCTTTAAACAACAGAATGGCATAAAAGGGAATCTGTACTTGTCACAGAAGGCCTGACCTAAGCATTAACTACATGGGAAAGCATTGCTCACTGTTCTTTAACACTGTGGTCAAGTTATCAATAAAATAACACAACTCTGAGCTGAATGTTTTAATACCTTAAATATGCATTAACCTGTTGCAATCTTACTTTTGCTTAATTACTTTATTGCTGTATAACTAAATGCTGCTCCCAACATATCATGCACGTTTCCGTTCATATATTTTGCTTTCTTACACAGAGAACAGAAAGAATACGGAGAAAAAGGAAGAAAATAAGTCTAATTACACGTTGTGGGCGTGAATGAACTGGTTCTTGGAGCTCCTTGGGTAGTGGGAGGAGGTGGCATGGCTGGAGGCGTCAGCCTGGATTGTGTCTTCACATCCACAGGTGAGTCTGGCATTGTGGAATGCTTCTCAGTGCGATCTGCAACACACACCACAGGAACACACCGGTTTATTTCCCCAAGCACACCCCCTCTAACAAAAAATTAAAAGCTAATACAAAAAAGTGAGCCATTTCAGCATCTGCTGCAAAGGATTACACCTGATTATCTACTCCAGTGTGCTGTTCCCAAATTACATCATCTAACCCTTACTTAAGAAAGTGTAACACAGATGGCAAGACCTCATTTGTAGCAGTGCTGCATTGTCTTTTTGTTTTCATTTCTAGCATGTGCAGATGCTACCTCTCAAGCACTCCTGGAGATGCAATAATGCCACCTCCCTTCAAGGCTCTCACGTTAGCTAGGAGGAAAAAAACCAGATGAGATGGGAAGGTAATAAATCCCCTTATGACAACTCTTCAAGAATTAAAACCTGAAGCTCTCTAGTACAGATTAGATGTTGGGTGGGATATTAGTTGAAGCCAGCTCTCTTCATGTCTCTTCCTGGTAACACCTGCTACCCTCTCCATCACTTCTCTTTGTAATCATGGAGAGACACTTATGTTAAATACCGTGTGCCTCCTGGATCACTTTACTACCCTGCCCCTGGATATTCTTACATACACCAGAGAAATAAACACAACGCGCCAAAATGGTATGTCAGTCATCACACATACATACCACTGAAGTTTTTTTAAAGCATCTAAGTTTGCACCATCATACATTAAGAACAAATTTAATGTTCAGGACCTGCAAATAGAAACTTACCTCCCCAGGAAAACAAAAGGGGATAAAAAAAAAAGCAGAAAACCTGACAGTTCTGTTGCAACTAAAGATGCAAAATATTTGATATGGCAGCTATAGAAGCATCAACTTTTGCCAACACCTTTATGGTCACCTCTGTGTTAAGATCTTTAAAATCTCACCCAAACTCTTATGCTTAATTTATCAAGAATGGGCAAAATATGACAACATTTACCAACTGAAAGTAAAATTAAGGCTTCCTTACTCATGCCAGGTGTTCAGCAAGTCAGTGAGTAAAGATGAGTAAGATCAAGCTTAGCTTTTAATAAGCATTCAGTTAAATTCCTCCATCCCTTTTTTGAGGATCAGGGTTATTTATTTTACACACTGTCCTACACAAGTCTTCCTGAACTCCATTAAACTATTTTGCAAAGCAAGGAAGTATCAGTGCTAATGGGCAAGCACGTTAAGTCTGTGGGTTTTAATTCAAGACAATAGCAAAGCCCACCATATGCTATAAATTCTAACACTCCACTTTGTGATGTGCTTCTTGTTCTTACTAACAACATACAAACTTCAACTAAACAATCCTATCTAAAATTTCCCCTGAGAGACATTAAGAGAAACAAAATGCAATGCACACATTTAACAAAGGAAGGGTATATTTAAAAGAGCCTCAAAACACTTATCAGAACACTTACTTACCAGAAAGTAAAAAAAAAAAAACAACCCTACCACAGAAACTAACAACACATAACAGGCATCAAAATTTAGCTGTCTGAAAGAAGTACGTCTCAGAGGTACAGTGTGTCAGGTACTGCAATTATAAAAGCCATCTTCATCCTTTATCAAAGTGCCTACAGATGATGCTTCAGTTCTCAGTTAAAGGGAGTAATTTAATGTAGAATTTAGAGGCAAGTTTGGGGAAGATAAGCAGTGAAATACTCCCAGAACAGAATGAGGGGAACACAGATACAGTATTACAGGGTCTTTAGTGTGGATCTAAAGTTAGTAAACCTCAGCTATGTAGGGAACAGTATCCAAAATGATTAGCTTAAATATTAAAGCTGCTACACAGGTGAGATTTGATTTGCAAATCAAGCAACAGTAAATTATTACATGCTGGAAAACAAAAGCAAGTTTTTAAACACATTCTATACAAATTTCCTTTCTATATCATTACATTAAAACAATTAAATCTATATCTTTAACAAGTCATTCATTTAATATAAAGAACTATGAAAACTCATCTTGAAATGTTAATTGCTTCCTTAATAGCCGAATTCATCTTCCACTCACCTCAACCAACCTCAGCAACAAGGGAATAAATAGCTTTCAGCTCATGTTGCAACAGAGGGAAAGAGGCACAGCAGTGAGCCCAAGCCCTCCTAAATAAAGGCAAATATTTCTGCCATGCCAAGAAAGGAGAGAGAAAGGGAGGCTTGCCAGAGCTGGTGGGGAGATAACAGTGGGAACTGCTGGTCCATCTGGTTTTCATTCTGCTAACACTCACATTGAACTGTTAAGGAAGGCAGTCCAGGTACACAGATTTGAAGCATGTGGGAGCGCAGACACAGGCACAGAGGAGACGGAGGTGGGTGGAAGAAAGAGTGAGAGAAATCAAGTTCCTCTAACAGTCTTCTGCTAGCAGCGAGCAGGCATAGCCTGTATCCTCCAGTTCAGCTGTTGATAACTAAAAGCGATCCCAAGCCTGTAATCAACCACAGGGTTCCTGCTCCCCTCCCTTTGCTCCATTTTAAAGTTCAGATTGGAGGGGGGGAGCCTTTCCCAAAAAGCTGGCAATGTTTTGTTACTTAAATTGAACACTGTAATGGGAACTAGTGTGTTGGTTTTGCCCTCCAATTTCAGACTGCCATTCTACTGTGATCCAACTGGTTTCTACTTCCTCGAACAGTGCCTGTCGCCCCATCTGCAGATTGATGAAACTGTCCTTACTTCTCATACAAATCTAATGACATTAGGTTTGACTTTCTCAATTACACCTTTCTTTGGACCTCTGAGGGGTAAAAATAAGACCTCAGACTCTACAGCCACTTACATCTGTTTAACCTCTCTCCCCACCATGCAAAGCCCCAAACCCCACTCTGCTACTATACGATTGCAGGGTGGACAGATTTATCTCTGGTTATCTGTAAGCTCCCCAGATCTGCCTTCTGTAATGAGACATAAGGCTCCTTTTTCAAGCACACCACAAAACACTTCTAACCAGGGTGCAACATTATCTTGTCAGAGCACAGACTCTCCTTGGGTGGGTGGGGAGGGGGCTTTTGAAGCAGTACAGCGCAAAATATAAAGCTCTTCCACGTTCTTGGAAGACAGCACCACCACCAAACCATGCAGAACAGCCTTTACATCCCACTTTTTCACCCTCTTTAACAGCAAAAGTCCTGCATGAGCCATTGTGCTCTTACTGATGTTATTGATGCGATTTACCTGTTTCCTGCCTCTACAGTTGGCTCCCAAACCTCCATGGTAGCTATGGGGCTGGAAGTACCTGCCCAAAGTGGCTCTGCACTCACTGCTGTCCCACCACCCACAACCTCAGAGAACCTCAGCAGCTCTGTTTTTACGAGATAGGTCTCTCAGGGGATAGAGTGGTGATGGGAGTACAAAGTAATGCCAATGCTGATAAAAGCATTACTAGTTTTTGTGATCTGAACTCCTAAAGCTCACAGTATCTCATACTTAGCCTAGAGCTCCAGCTTCTACAAATCATTATTTATTTTTAATTAAAACAAAAAAAAAAAAAAAAACAAACAAAACCCCCAAAAATATAACAAACCCAAAACCTAACACTTCTTACTCTAATTGTTGAAAGATAGTCTGATGATATGACAGCTAAAGGAAAACAGCATTTAAATAGTATTCACAAGCCAAGTTTCCCTTAAGCCATATTATTCTATGATGGTTTTTAAGTATAGACATTTTTCATACAAACTCCAGTGGCTATCCTACTATCCATACATTCAGATGAGGGTTTGGGAGACAAAGTAAGAATCCCTCAAGGGGAAAACATCTTTACATGTGAAAACCTGCCTGTGCAACATTTCAGGTACATTTGCTCCAGTTTTGTAATACAGAAGCATACACATTGCACTTTGCCTGAAATTTGGAAGAACTTTAAGGAAAAGCATGTCTTAAAATTGCTTATTTTCTTGAATTCACATTTTTACGCTTTCCTGTCAAACCAAGCTCCCCATTTGCACAGACAGAGCAATTTTTTTTTCCTGTTGGATTCCAACATTTCAAACAATAATTCTGAATAAGCAGTGACACACCAGAAAGTTTCATCCAGGCAGCATCCCACAGCACACACATTTCTCAGAGTGCAGGCTGCGTATACAGAGAGTAACTTCTTTCAGGTGCAAGGATTTCTTCCACCAAATCCCTCCACATAGTGACAGACTTGCATTCCTTAGACCAGTTCGGATCAAATGGGGCTGAAAACAGAGGTCCTCCAAACCAGAGGAAAAAGGAGACATCTGCAATTCATTCAGCAGTGTTCTCTGCAATCAATTCAGGATGGAGATAGATGGTGAAATAATGGTCTAGTCCTAATCCACACACACAACCCACTGGTACAGTGAGAGACTTAGAATAAATTCAGAAAATATGTTTCAAGTATGCAGAGATCTACTGCATTTGCTTTGGATTAAGTTTTTTTTTTATTTAAAGAAAAAAAAAAAAAAACAACTAACAAAACCCACCAAAAATTCTGAAATATAAATTCTTGAATCTCCTTTACAGAGCAGAGCGAAGAACTGTGAATTTACCACAGAAGTATTTTGCTTCGTTTTAAATTAAAGAACGTTGTAAAACTAACTTTAAATTATTACATTTTTTTCAGTGGATTTCTTAGTTCATGAAACTACACAGTTCTTTTCATTCATTCAGTTTTTATGGCAGGAATTATATTTATCACTATATTTAGCTTTTAGGTGAAACCTGTATTTACTGTATGTACAGCCAGTTTCTGAAGACAAACACGGAAGAGACAAAGTAAAAGATGCAAGAGCTGGGGCAAAGAGAGATGTGCATGTATTCAATCTGATTTACTTTACTTCCTGTACCCTAAAAGATTTAGTCCATTTTTAAACAAGGCGGTCTTTCATATATGGCAGCATCTCAGCTCACATGGCACCCTTCCAAGTCTAACGCATCAAGGAAAGCTGATGTATGGAACAAAATATGGAATATATAAATACTTTACTGATACCATTTCAATAGCCAATTCAATGTCAAGCATTTCTAGGAGTGGTGTGTTTTCAATTTCCTTTTTTAAATGAAAAAAAAGTATGGTATAATATGCTGTGGCATTTATTTTACTTTCAGTTAGTGCAAACAGTTCCAGATGTACATTCAGGCATGAAAGATTCTTAAAAGACGCTCTATATTGATTGTACAGTACTTACCACTTCTGTGCCAACATGCTCAAAATAAAAATAAAAACTGCCAAATTGAAAGAGCCCATTGTCTTGTTTCCTTTAAACTCACAGAAAGAACAAACTCGTGTATGACACACAGGATTAGAACCTGCCTCCACCACCCCAATTTATACAAATGGAGATCTAAATTTGTGGGACTTCATATTAATTATTGTTCCTTAGATGGCATTGGACTAATTTTGATTATTTTCAGAGGGTTAGCAAGGAATCTGAAAGCAGGTAACTGCAGAGCCACAGTAGTGATGAACTGGGAGTCAGGAACCGGCAAGTCCACGTAAGGGGACAAATAACATACCTCTCTCATCCATAATGCTATCACACTACAGTCACTAATCTGAAGTCCCTCCTTCAGATTTGGCCAAGCCATGCAGCACTGTTACAAGGCAGTGGCTGCAGAGACCCACAATTCCTGACTCTCAGACCTGCCACTACACAGAGCAGGGCAATACTATGAGGTATCTGCCCTGGCTGAAAAGGTCACTCACAACATGACCCTTGTATATGTGGCAAAACCTACCCACCCTGTGCACTGCATGACATTTGGACAATAATGATGCAGACCCTCTCCCAGCCAAGCATGCCTGGGACTTGTTTGAGAACAGTCCAGTCTTCATTCCATTCATCTCTTGGCCCTTTTGACTTTTTTTAAAGAATAAAAAAAGGACCTAAGCACAGTGGTTGCTTTTGTGTTATAAACAACTGATCTCAAACAGGTCTAATACAGACATTAACTTTCTGTCAGCACCAGACGCAGTCACATTATTGGCCTAGAAAGAAAACATCACCCAGTTTTCAACTCCCTAGTGGAGAACTTTTACTTCCCAGATGATTTGCAGAAGGCCAGTATCAGAAAGCAGCTCAGACACTCTGTCTCTGTCTTTTGTCACAAAACATAATGCCTGCAAGCTTTATCCACCAGGAATGAGTATGTATGCGGGGAAAGCGGCAGATATGCATAGAAAAGTTTTCAAGACAACGTAAGATTGCACTGCCCCTATAGCACACTGGCTATGAAGCTCACATACTGAAGATGGCCCCTTTGCAAAAGGCAATCACGATCTCACTGCAGTCTTATCTTGGTTCTCCTCTACTCAGACAGTTGAACAGTTCATATCACTAGCTATTCTTCAGATAAATGAAGAGCACACTCAGTTTCCCCATTTCTTTTCACCTAATATGCAGAATCTGGAAGAAATTCTGCATCATGGGAGTTCACTACAGTTATCTTAGGCCAAGTTATCAGAGCTTTCTTCAGATATGCTAAAAAAAGCCTTGAGAATAATGCAATCTCTACTCTGCCTCGCAAAAGCTGAATGGGATGTTTCTGCTACTGTCTCCCAGTTTTGGTGGGAAGACCTTGTGGATTGCTGGAGAGAAGGGATGCCATCCAGAGAGACCCTGACATACTTCAGAGGTGGGACAACGCAAACCTCAGAAAGTTCAACCAAGCTATGTCCTGCACCTTGGGCTGGGGCAACCCCAGGCACAGCTACAGGTTGGGCTGAGAAGAGACTCAGAGCAGCACTCCAGAGAAGGACCTGGGGGCGTTGATTGATAAGAAAATGAGCATGAGCTGGCAGCGTGCGCTCACAGCCCAGAAAGCCAACTGTATCCTGCGCTGCATCAAAAGGAGAGTGACCAGCAGATCAAGGGAGGTGATCCTGCCCCTCTACTCTGCTCTCGTGAGACCTCACTTGGAATACTGTGTGCACTTCTGGTGTCTTCAACATAAAAAGGACATGGAACTGTTGGAACTCCAGAAGAGGGTCAGGGGGCTGTAGCACCACTCATGTGAAAACAGGCTGACAACGTTGGGGTTGGTCAGCCTGGAGAAGAGAAGGCTGTGTGAAGACCTCACAGCAGCCTTCCAGTATCTGAAGGGGCCTATAGGGATGCTGGAGAGGGACTCAGGGAATCTAGTGATAGAACAAGGGGTGATAGATTTAAACAGGGAAAGTTTAGACTAGATATAAATAAGTTCTTTACTGTACAGGTGGTGAGGCACTGGAACAGGTTTCCCAAAGCAGTCATAAGTGCTTCATTCCCGGCAGTGTTCAAGGCCAGGTTGGGTGTCCCTTCCCATGGCAGGAGGGTTGGAAATGGATGATCTTAAGGTCCTTTCCAATCCTAAGTATTCTATAATTCTATGTAAACAAGGTAAAATGACAGAGAATACTTTGTATCATGTTCTTCATCCTTGTCTGGTCCTACTATCATGAAAATAAATGAAAACCACAGAAGCACTCTCTTTTGTTTCAGGTCTCTAGGCTGAGAGGTTCTAACTGGCAAGACAATGTGTCCCATGCTCATGGCTTAGCAGCTGAATGCAGATAGTTGGATTTACTATAAAATAAGCAAGGCATTATATCAGTCTCAGAATTGGGACAAAAATATTATGGCTTGGCTTTCTCATGAAAGAAACTTGTCTTACTGTATCATTTAATTTTAAAAGACAGAAAAAAAATAGAAAAACGGTATTTTTTCTTTTCAGTTAGATATTAGAAAAAAGTTCTTTACTGAGAGGGTGGTAAGGCATTGGAACAAGCTGCCCAGAGAAGCTGTGGATGTCACTAGATGAGCTTTAAGGTCCCTTCCAACCCAAACCATTCTGTGACTCATAGATTTGACATGTTTTGACAGTTTCAAAAACATCATAAATCCACGTTGAGTTTTTAATAACTAAAAACTGATGCTTGGCAGAATTGCACCTTTTTCAAATGCCTCTTTTCTCCTTCTCCCTTCCTGACTTTACAAATTCTACCATGTAAAATCACTTGAACATACAATAGAATAGAGGGAGAAGAACACATTCTAAATCTAAGTCTAATACTAACATGTTTTGTAAAATACTTTAACAAGAACAGACAAGCAAAATAAGGGCCAACTGCGGAAGCTGCCTTAAGTTTCCGTAAGCCCCCAGAATACAAAGTCTACAAGTTCCCTTGTCATGGCTGAATACACACCAGTTGGTCTGTAACAAGGTAAAGACAATGCAGATTTATTCTAAATATCCTACAAAGCATCATGAAAATGCCTCTGTGTATGCATAACTAATGCAGTTAATAAGCAAATAGTCCCACAATCAGTATCAAAATGCTATTTTCCTGTTTACATTGCTTTCTGGATCTTTTCTACTTCATTTTGCTGACAAACCACCAAACTAAGAACGTTATGTTTTGATTGGCTGTCTTTGACATCACAGGAACTATTACTGTTACTCCAAACTAACTCACTAAATGTTGAGGCCCGAGTGAAGTAGAAAAGAGCTGCCCACTACCTCCAGCACAAAGAACCGGGGGACAAACAGAGCAACTGCTGGCCAAACCTACTCCCTGGCCTCCCCAGCACGAGCCATAGAGATGACAACCCCTCCACATTAGCAATCACTCCTTTCCTTTCACCTGCAATTCCAGAGAAAACCACTGGGGTGTTTTCAGATGCAGCTTCCCAAAGGCTCCCCGACCAGTAATTCACTTTGGTTTTGTACCACCTTCTCTGGAAGACCAACCCTTGTCAGGATTGCATGTAATTTGACTATTAACTACAGATGAAGTTAGACTGACACATAAGAAATCAAAATGCCATTAGCAACAAACTGACATTGTTGATATGCTTTCACCATACTCAACCCCACATAGCACGTCCTTCCCACCAGAAGTAAGAATACCTTCTCTCTCAATGCCAATTACAATTCCCAAACTTGATCTCATATTTATATTTTTAATCCAAAGTCTGTACAGTCCTAAATTAACAGTAAATAGTTTGTTGTACACTGCTAAAGAAGTCTGAAGCAAAGTAAGTACAAACTCCCTTATTTTTAATGCATTTACATAAAGGATAAAGCCTAGCTATCTATACCCATTTTCAAGAAGTCCTAAGAGAATACTAATAGCAGTGTTCCACTAGACCTAACTAGAACTGAAGTCTCAAAAACAGACTAGATAAGATAATCTAAAATAACTTAACTTTCAGGACAACTTTAGGTACTAAAATAGTCCACCATCAAAAGTTACTGTGGTTGCACTTTTTAAAGGCATAGCTTATAAACATGCTAGTTCTTTCGGCTCAAAAAAGAATCAACCATGGGTTCTACCATCTACCACAGATAGCCAAATTAGCAAACTAGATTTCCCATATAATCAGTGAACAGTTATAGCCTCTAATTTCTTAATTCATATGGCTGCTAAGTCAGACAGTCTGAATATTCCCCTTTAGATATAGGCCCTTTGGCTTGTGAGAACCAGGGGCATTCAGACTGCTCTGGCAGCGTGGCTGGAGTCCACAAGAATTGGTGATCCTCTGTCACCAGGCATACTGACTCCTTGATTTCTATTCAGCCAACCAAGACCACCAACGAAATCCACCAATGAAAAATACATAATGAAACCTATTTTGCCCAGAAACCCTCACTCACGTGCTGCCATTGTTACTTACTGCCACTCCCAGTAACAAAAGAATGCAACTATAAGCTCTTCCCCTATCTTGCTACTGATAATCTTCAAGTACAGCAATTTATTACCCTAAGCAGTGCTTCTGCATTTGCGAAAAGGCACACTATGGAAGACTATCATTTCACGTCATCGGATGATGCCATTAAAGACATCTTGTGTTCACATGAGTGACTGTCTAGACAGAATATAAGAAAATGCTCATGATTAGTTAGAAGCCATCTCCTCGATGCTTCATGTCACACCAACTGTCTTTTATTCTGGGCACTGGATCACACTTGAAAGCAGTAGTGGAAAGGTGGGAGTGGGGCAAGTGCCTAAGAAACTTCACACAAAATTCAGACCTTCCATCTCAAATTCTCTCTTAAGATGAGGTAATATTATTGACAAATGAGTCACAAGCAAAACAAATGTTACCATTAGCAAAAACAAAAACATATTTCAAATGAAGAGTCTCGTCTAATGTGTCATATACTCAAACTTTAGCATGGAATAACATAAGCATGTAAAAGAAGAGAGAAAGGAAAAAGTTTTGTGTGTTGTGTAAAACCAGAGTAAACCCCTTTCTGAAGCCAGTGAATTCACACAAATTCACCTTTGCACCAGAAACCCCCAGAGAGCTGTCTTGTTACTCCAGGGTGCTGTGTGCCATCAAGAATGATCTAGACAGGACGGATCAATGGGCAGAGAGGAACCTTTTGAAATACAACAAAGGCAAGTGTAGGATCCTGCATCTGTGTACCAGTACCAGCTGGAGGCTGACCTCCTGGAAAACAGCTCTGCAAAGAGGGAGTTGGGGTCCTGGTGGACAACGAGCAGTCCATGAGTCAGTGGAAATGTGTCCTTGTGTCCAGTAAGTGCAATGGTGTCTTGGGGTGCATCAAGAAGAGCACTGACAACATGTCAAGCAAGGGGATCCTCCCTCTCTACTCAGCCCTGGTGCGGCCTCCCTTGGAGCACTGTATCCCTCTGGGCGCCCCAGTGTAAGAGAGACATGAAGTTCCTGAAGGAAGTCCAACTAAAGGGCAACTAGAATGACTAAGGGTTTGGAGCCTCTCTCCTGTGAGGAAAGCCTGAGAAAGCTGCTCCTGTTTGGCCTAAAGAAGAGAAAGCTCTGCAGGATGTGATCAATGTATCTGAAGGAGGGTGTCACAATGACTGGGCCAGACTCCTAATGGTGGTGCCAGGCAACTGAACAAGAGGCAAGGGGCATAAACTAAACCATAGGATGTTCCACCTGAACATGAAGAAATGCTTCTTCACTGAGGGCAACTCAGCATTGGAATGGGCTGCCCAGAGAGGTGGTGGAGTCTCTTTCCATGGAGATAATAAAGAGCAATCTGGACACAAATCTGAGCAATGTGCTTTTGGTGACCCTGCTTGAGCAAGGAGCTTGGACCAGATGACATCTTGTGGTCCCTTCCAGCCTCAACCATTCTGTGATTCTATGAAACCAGGTGATCTCACCCAGCAAAAGAGGTGCTGGTTTAGCCTTGCACCCCCCCAGCACCAGAAACATGCTTAACTCTAGATACTGAAAACAGCTGCAGGTAAACTAATGAGACCACACACAGGACATAAGTTACACAAAAACATTTCTAGACTGAAAAGCACCACAGCAGGGTCAGTCTTGCACAATGAAACTTTCTTCTTCTGAAGTATCTCCCCTTGGTTTTGAATTTTAAATATCAGACCGCAACAACAACGACTAAACACCATACAGGTGAAGCCTGAATTGAGAAGCTATCAATTACTACACAATCCAAAGAAAATATATGCAAAATTTTAAATAATTTCAGGTATAGTAGCATTGCCATGCTTGACACTTGTAGAAAAAATGCTTCATTTAATACCCAACAGATTAAAATTAAATGTATTCTCCCCCCCAGAAATACATTAAGAAAGGTTTTTCATATTTATAGAACCTCATTTTCATCAAGCAGCTGAACAGACTACTCTAACACAGCAATTTAATATTGGCCTTTGTGGATCAGTACAGCTTCCATGGCTTACTTTTCTATATGTGCATACATGTGCGTGTACATGCACACACACTCATACAAATATCTAATCAAGTTTTACTTATTTTGCATATAAAAATAATTACTGTGTTTTTTTTTTTTTACAGTCTGCTTTGGAAAATTGCAAGAAAGAAATAGTCTCCAATTACACTGAAGGGAGTGTTAAATGAAGGGGAAACTGCAGGGCAAGAAGTCAAGACACCTGAGAGAAACCACTCAATGCTACAAGTGCAAGTGAAATATTGACAACGTAAAGAAGTCTGGTGCATTTGAACTCTGTTCAACGTGAATGCACTTAACCCTTGGTAATACGGTAAGCTTTCTTGTACATGAAAAGAATCTTACGTACATGAAAAGAACCTTAAGAAAAGCAGATTTAACTCTCTCCATGCTATGGAAACACTCTACGTTTGGCTTTAAGTCTGCGTGAATAAATACATTTTGCTTCACTGAGAAGTGGATTAAGCAGAAGAGGAGCCATTTTTATAAAGGAAAAATTAACATTAAACAGGAGGAAAGAAACTCTCAGTGGAGCAGAGGGTAGCTGAGAAGGCTCTCAACTTCCAAGGTGCAGGTCCTCCCCATGGGGTGGCAACAGCCCCAGCGATAAAAGGGTACACGAAGGGAACACCAGCCGGCTGCTGGGAGCATGTCTGGGCGAACAGAGGGGCTGGGAATTTTTGCAGGTGACCACTGACCACTAGAGGGAGCCGATATTGTACAGGCTTTCCATACGGAAAATGGCATGGTACTGCGAAAGTCAAAAGGGAGATGCATTGAGAAACGTTCTTTCCAGTATCAACAGTTAATTTTAGGATAACGGGAAGGAAAGCTTATGACACTGTGCATGTATGCATCAGCACATGGTATTCTGTTTCTGCAATGCCAAACACAATACTAAGTATTTCTTTCTAAATTTTGGCTTTATTTCTGCCTTAAAACAGTAACTAGGCAGTACTGGCTGCAAAAGAAGCCCATTTTCAGTGCCCCTTATTGTCTCTATCTACACTAATCAAACAAGTCAGACACTCCCTCCAACCTTACAGCTCTCTGCCCCCCAACATCATCATCCTGTTAGATGTTAGAGATGGCTTTCCATATAAAATACTCAGAAACTGCAGCAAGTAGCACATCAGACATCAGCATGTCTACAACTGCACACTGCTTCCAGTCACAGGAACCCATATCCTTTTCACATGACTATAGTCATGTGATGATACATGAATCTGAAAATACCCCACCAAAATTGAACAACATTTCTGCACCAAAGCACAGAGAACAAAACAAAGCGTTGCATTTCCTTCACATCTATATCAGTCAGATAAATCAAATAGCAAGCAGGGAAGAAAGAAAAGAAAAAAAAAAAACACTTGGGTGTCTCACATACGTTTTTAAACATCCTCCTGGCACCACATACATATTAAGAAAGCTAAATCCCAATGGCAGAGACAATTCAAAAGCAGAAAGACATAAGTGACTGTGGATCTCCTGTGAGAATGTATTTCTTCATGGTCTTTACTTAGAATAAAACATGCAAAACACAACAGCAGGTGTAGGGTTTTAACTGCTTAGATATGAAGATATAAAGAACTGAACAGTAACAACTATCCAAGGCAAATTCTGAAAGTATGAAAGGAAAATTTCAAAAAGGAAAACTGGGAGTACCTGTATGAAATACCAAACCATTAACAAGAATAACTGTCCCCAAATGAGTTCCTGTCCATTATCTTTTTTCATACATACTGAAATGAGGCAAGTGCCTTCAGCAACTGAGCATACAAATGACCTATTAAAAACTTAACAGGTCATTTCCAAAGGTGATTATGAGCCCTGGCTTACAGTTACTCGGTTTTGCACATAATTCTGCCCAATGCCAAAAATCGGCACAAAATATAACAAAATGCATTTCCGTCAGACTAGATGAAAAAAAACTTTCAGGAACTAAAATCGTCACTACTGAAAGTATGAGGTGGTGAACATTGATGAATCAAATGCAGTCATTCTCATAATTGCCTCATTAAAAATTTTGCTTTTGCCTGTGTTTTGCTGTCAGAAGAATGGAAAGGAGGTGGTAATTATGTGTTAGAGCTCTTATAATGCCACATGCTATAAGTAATGATGATGAGTGTAACAGTGAAAAGTGTAAGGTTAGATAGAAGGGATAAAAACCACAGTAGCTTATCAGAGAGGACATCAGCTACATATTACAGTATGAAGAGCAGAAATACGGGTGGATAAAGATACTTCAGCTCTCTAAAAGTGTTCTTGCAACAAGAGGATGCTCTTCATCACAATGGTCCTTACTGGCCCTGTTTATTAACGGGTAGTTGTTTGTGCTTTCACTGTAAATGAATGTGCAATAGGATTTGTATTTGAAAGTAACAGAAAATTCAGAACCTCCATTTAAGGGGCAAGAGAAAGACCAGGAGGATGGACGGCGCAGCCTTCTCAGCTGCTGAGGTTGTTAAGTAACTGTAGGAGACACAGAAACAAATCCAGGTGCTCCCACTGTGAATGACTTGGGCATATTGTAAAGAAGTTAACAGAGCAAAACCAGAATAGGTTCACCTAAAATGTGTAGAGAAAAAAAGTAAAGGCAAGCATTCCAAGCTACATTAACCAGAAGAAACAAAAGAAATACAAGCTTTCATTCATATCAAATAGATGTACACATAAAACTATAAAAATCTTTGAACTTAACTGAAATTGGACAAAGATTGTGACACCTAACAAACAGCTACTATATTAGCATAGCTTCAGTTTAAATGTGTCCAAATGGCTGAGAAAGAAATAGGTGAGAGGTGAATCAAGTTTACACAAAAAAAAAATTGATCCTGGAAATCTGTATGTGACTTTTTACAGGAAGGAGTGACACACAAAATGGGATCCTAATACTGATTGCTCTTCCTGCACTTTCTCCTCTAGCACAAAAGGGAGAAAAGAAGTTGCAAACAAACATAGTGAGATAGTACTGCACTGTTCACCTGGGCCTGGGATCTCAGGAGTCTCTCAACATACCTTCCTCTCCTTCAGCAACCCCAAACTCTGACAGGAATGAAGACAAGAAACTGCATGTTGGTTCTGCAGAGAGCCAGCTGCCATCTCATTTATTATTCCTCCACTATTTCTGTTTCTTCTCCTTATTGCTTAAAACTTTTTATTTACTACCTCAAATGTAGACTTTTAGACATGTTCTGCATCATGTTATGTCAAACTAGAACAGATCCTCAAAATGCTAAACTTCACTTGTGATTATTTACCTAAAAGCTTTGTTTTCCTTTAAACTGTGTATATTTTGTTGAACTGTATCTACTGAGAGCTAAATTCCCAAGCCTTCAACCTGCCATCTCAAAGAAGCTGATGCAAAAGAGTCCAAGTAGAGTTTACCATCGGTCTGTAATGACAGTAAAATTATAAATCTCTGTACTGAAAGCCAGCTGCTTCATTCTTAACTCTGATTCCCCCCCCTTTTCTTTCACATTCTAGCTAGCATACAGCTGTAATAAATGTGACTCTTCTCACAAGCCGTGCAGATGTTAACAGTTCTGTAGGACATCAAGAAACATTTCAAGAATCTTGTAAGTGCTGACTAAACTTGCTTGAATTACCCACACTACCTCCTCCACATTCCTATTCAGTAACACTAGCCTTCCTGAATGTATTAAGAAAAAAACAGTATTAGCATTTAAGTCAAGACACGAATACCTAGGTCTAAATGCTCTATCAATATCAAGGAATGTTCTTACACCACAAGACAACAGATATTCAGAAAATGAACCAAAAGAAGTCCATTTATTCTTTGTCAAGATAACTAATGCATTCTTCATTTCTTATCTATGCAAGAGTGGCTAAATTACTGTCTGAAAATATATATAAAATTCGTTGCTGAATGTATTTAAAAGAATGGATCAGAACTATAGCAAGATCTTTTCTAGTAATCAAGTGGATTAATACTAAATTAGAGTGAAGGAGTTCAAAGTGCTATCTAGTACATTTCTACTAAAGTTATATTAGCATGACAGTCATATGCATTAAAGATTAAGGTAAAGCCTAAAACCACAGTTGGTTTGGGTTGCAGAAAAAGCCTGGCTGTACAGGTACAGGACTGGATACTAAATGGCATTCATTAAACAGGCCTGTACTAGAAATACTGCTTTAACAGTCTTCCCTCCTCAAGCAGTATGCTGATTTTGGATAAGGTAGAGTTAATTTTCTTCACAGTAGCTAGCATGGGTCTATGTCTTAAATTTGTGATGGAAACACACTTGATATTTCAGGGATGTATTTTTTGTTACTCCTGAGCAGTGCTCACATAGGGTCAAGGCCTTTTCTGCTCCTCGCACCACCCCTCCAGCGAGCAGGCTGGGTGTACAAGGAGCTGGGAGAGGACACAGCTGGGACAGCTGACCCCAACTGACCAAAGAGATATCCCACATTATCTTACATGATGCTCAGTATACAAAGCTGGGGGAAGGTTGGTCAGGGCATCATTTGCTTGGTGGTGAGCAATTGTTTTCATATGCATCACTTGTCTTTCGTGGGTTTATTCCTCTCTGTCATTTTCCTTCTCATTACAATTTTTTAATTATTGCCATTACTACTATTTTCTTTCCATTCCATTATTAAACTGTTCTTATCTCAACCCATGAGTACCCACTTTTATCCTTCCAATTCTCTTCCCTCCATCCTGCTGGTGGGGAGCAAGCAGCTGTGTGGTGCTTAGCTGTTGACTGGGGTTAAATAACGACAAACAGCAAGCTTAAATCTTCTCTGGGGTAGGACTTTCAAAAGAGTTGAAGCAGTTTAGAGGCACAGTCAACAACAAAGGCAAATGTGAATAGTACTCATGTATTGCTCCAGACACTTGAAAATCCCACATCAAACACCCTACCCTGTGTGTAAACTTCACACTTTTCAAAACCTACAGGAAGGAGGGCTGCAGAGCGATGCACAGCACTGAGCTACAAAAGGATCACAATCTCTGACAAGTTCAGAAACAAAATGTTTTGAGATTATCTGCAGTCAAGTGTCAATCGCAGCAGAGTATCAAAAAGGATAGGGTAGGGAGAAATAAAACAAACACATCAGTACATTTCCTGCAAAGGATCAATAAAAAGACCTCACTTCTACAAAGACTTACATACCTGCTCAACTTCAGATACTTATTCTATCATGGTAGCATACTTGAAGTTAAAATAAAGTCTTTTAAGATGTAGAGCCCTAATAATCTACCGTGAAATGTGGAATTCAGGGTACTATTTGTTCTTTAATTTAGCGACACAGGAACCCTTAATATTAATCAGAATTGCAATGTGCTACTTTCTAAATGCTTCATGACACTGCTTTTGGAGTAATTTCATCAAAATGCCATTAAAAGTACATTTGAGCATTTTGAGATAAGCAAAAAGACAATAGACTACAACCTTAAAAAGAAGTTAATGCAATATTAACAGAAGCTATGTAATTAGCTAGTCCGAAACCTCAAACTGTCTTTAAGCTTCCATGAACAAAATCAGTTGAAAGAAGAGAGCAGGAAAAAAAGAACTTAAAGAAAAAAGGAGAAAAATAAAGAGAGGGGAATGAAAACCCACACAAGCCTGAGTCCCTCACTGCTGTTATTCCTCCACAAGCGGAAATACTCAGCTCAGTCATGGCTTAGGAGGCATAAACATCATTGAAATTCAAAGGCAGCTCCAAGAAAGAGGAGCCTCAATTGGTATGCAAGTGGTGTTTTCTCGCCCTGAATACATTATGAACTTGCAGCATGCTAATATGCCATCCTATCATAAGCACCAGATGGAACAGTAGGCAGTATATGTCCCATCAAACCTCAGGAAGATGTATTAATGTTCCTGCTCTTTTTTTTTTCCTTCCTTTCCCCTCCCCCTTGCCTACTACAACCCTTCAGCTGTGTCCCTAGACTGGCACATTTTTTAGCATCAGTCACCTGCTCCTGAAAGCACAGTTTTCCAGGGTTACCTCGTCTTCACCAGGCGATGTCAAGTATCTTTTTAATCTTTTTTTATCGCAGAAGGTAAAGGCCACAAGACGTGTAAGGCTGTGTGTATTGAAGGGTACCAAGTACAAAAGATAAAATCATGAAATAAATGATAGATGAAGAAAGACTTAGGGTTTAAAGCTACCACAATTGTTTTAAATTATGTATAAGTAGCGTGGCACAAATTTTCCCCTCAGTACTATTGGCAACGGAAGAAATGGGGGCAGTGACAAAGAGTAAGATTTTCTATATAACCAAATAAAACAGGAAACTAGATTAAAGTTCTTTGAACTGAATTCCTTTTTTCACCACACTGGAAACCTTTTCAGAGAAGATGAACACAATTCAACAGCTATTTACAAGGGTAGAGGGCAGGGTTTAATTTTAAGTATGAAAATGGCACACAGGTAAATTAGTTCAGAGAATATTTATTTTTTTTTATTAGACATATTACATTCTTTGGCTTTTATGACTAAAGAATTGCTTGGACACATATGCATGGTTCTAAAGTACAGTATTTTAATTCTGCTTTGCAGTATTAAGAAATTTAGTCCCAAGTAGGTTTTATATGTCTAAAGAGAAATGCAATCTAGTATTATGTATGAAAGTATGTGCATACCTATACAAAACTAAAACACAGGAAAAGTTCAAGTACTACCAGATCTAGTCACAGAAATACACCTCCTATTGAAATATATAGATTGCAAGAATTTATTTCCCCTCCTACTGGGCCCTTCAAAAGATAAGATAATGTTCCCAAAACTGAAAAAGAAAAGTCTGTGCATTCAAGCCACAAGTAAGAAAGACCTGAGATGGCTGAAAGAAAGCAAATTAGCTTTCTGTATTTGAAGTTTTAATGTGTACATCTTTTTAATTTCATTTTCAGAAAGAAATCACATTCGTAAACATTTTGCTAATTTCTAATACTTTAGAAACCACCTGCTGATTTACAAACAGCTCTCACTACGCATGTAGATCTATTATTTTCCGAACAACATTAGGTTTCTCATAAGTACAGTCTAATTCTGCAAGACACTGAGTATTCACAACTCACACAACATTTTCCAGGAATTAACACTGCACAACACCACACAAGAGCCACAAGTTATCTGCTGTATAGAGAGGATTTTTGCAATTATTTAGGGTCTGGTTTACAGGGATTTCCCATGAACGATCCAATCCTTACTTAAATTAAAAAAAATATATACCCTTTTCTTTCAAAGAAAGCATTTTATGACTGTTATTCACAAATAGCAGGCATTATTCCAGTATGAGGATAGGATGAGAAAGTTGGAGCTGTTCAGCCTGGAGAAGAGAAGGCTGCATAGAGACCTCATAGCAGCATTCCAGTATCTGAAGGGGGGCTATAGGGATGCTGGGGAGGGACTCTTCACGAGGGACTGTAGCGGTAGCACAAGGGGTAATGGGTTCAAACTTAAACAGGGGAAGTTCAGATTGGGTATGAGAAAGAAATTCTTTACTGAAAGGGTGGTGAGGCACTGGAATGGGTTGCCCAGGGAAGTTTTAAATGCTCCATCTCTAGCAGTGTTCAAGGCTGGGCTGGACATAGCCTTGGGTGGCATGGTTTAGTGGGAGATGTCCCTGCCCATGGTAAGGAGGTTGGAACTAGATGATCGTAAGGTCCTTTCCAACCCTAACTATTCTATGATTTTATGATTCTATGAAGTCCAGATAAACTCTAATGCAAGGATGTCTTAGGAACTGAGTCACAAAACAGACCTTTTTTTTTTCATCTTCCTACTCTATATTGGGGGGCTTGTTTTGTTTCTTAATATATAGCCTTTAAGGATAATTTGCTAGATTATGATTTGCATTGTGCAAATAAATCTATTTAAGTCCATTATCCTGCATTATAAAGTAATTTCTGACACCTTAACAGCACTCAATTTAATTAACAACACACTGAAACAGTACAACTGACTCCCAAAGGAACTTTTTTGGATCCGAAGATGATGGTATATGCTAGCTGCTGATCATCTTTCACTATCAGATTCACAAGCAACTGTTTCAAAAAGCAGTATCAGAACATCTGCATCATCATATTATTTTGTGGTAAAAAGCCTCCCAAAAGCCAGCAACTGCAAGTAAGAATGCACATATCCTAGATTTGTAAGCAGACGTTTAAAACCCAGTAGCTTTGCTGTAATGACCAAAAGAGACAAAAAAAAAAGGCTTTGATTTTGATTCAGCAAGCATCTATTTCTGCAGCAGAATCCCCATTGGGTAATTCATCTGGGCATCTATTCTATATCTAGTGTGGCAAGACAGCAAAACCACTTAGAGCCTCCAAAGAGAAAAACACTTGTGACAGAACTATTAGGCATTCCTGGTGATTAAGTACTAGATACTCATTATTTCAAGACTGTCTTGTGCCAATGCCACAGACAAAACCATGCAATCATATTTGCTGGTGTCAGAATGAAATCAAGCCATCATGATTTTCTGGTTTTGTTTGTTTGTTTGTTTGTTTTCAAAAAAAAAGGAAAAAAAAAAGTTATTCAGCAGCATCCACAAAGCTCTTTCTGAAAGAATACAGAGGTTAGCTAAGGAGAGAGTATATAATTTCTCTTGTGGCTCTATGGAGGGATGCAGGTCGATATCTGAAATGTAGTCAGTATTTTTATCTTTGGAGCTTTTACAGACTCTCAAGAGCAATTTGAAGCAAAAGCTTTCAGGCAGTATAAACTAAAGAATTCTGGTTTGACGGTCACTGAAGATTAAATACTATCACTTTTCTTCCTCAAAATGAAAGGAATTGGAAATTACTAGTCTACCAATTAAGATGTCAGAGGAAGAAGCCTGGCTGGTCAGCTGAGAAGCAACCACGTAAATCCAACCTTTATTCCACCAAGACATGGTTCTGTCTGTGCACTAATGTCTGAAGAGGGCAAAGACTACACTGGCTCTTCCTCACACAGCAGAGAGTTTCCTATATACACTCCGAAGATTGCTTTCATACCAAGCTCTCAATGGCAGTTTCATGAACAGACTCATCTCCTGTGCAGCAGCCTTGCTTATTAAATATAGAAAGCCCAAATATAGATTTGCTTTTACAACCAGAGAATAATGTAAAGAGAGATGTAAGTAAATTAACAAAACAAGATGAGTATTCTTCATGATACTTAAAAAATTTAACAGGAGAGATACAAACAGCATTCCCAGAGAGGCCACAGCCTTCTCCATTTGCAAGCAGACAATACAGTGCTCACACTGACTATTGAGGATTCATAAAAGTTAAGCATACATTTGTTTCTGTTCAGATCCCCTTTTCTAATTGCAGAGGACTTTTGTTTCTGAAGGTGTAATGTCGTGTAATGGCAATCTCAGTGTAAGATAGTCAAATATTGACCTTAATAAAATAATTCCAAGATCTAATATGAATAAAATCAACAGAATCATAAAATCAACTAAGCTGAAAAGACTTTTTAAGATTATCAGGTCCAACCTTTACCCCAGGACTGTGAAGCCCATCACTAACCCATATCACTTTTACAGCAGTGTCCAGATAAAGTTCCAACTTTCCTCCTGCATAATCTAATAACATGCTTGTACTCGTCATACACAAGTGACAGTCCCTTCTTCCACAGGTTACAGATTCTCCTTTTCTTTCCTTGAGGTCAAGCAGTATCTACCTGTTCAGCCATTGTTGGTTTCTTCCCCACTGGGTCAATTATTAGCACTTGGGGACCGCCTGCTCCTGTGCCTTGAAGATTTTAATTCTTGAAGAGTGACCAGCCTTCCTGGACCAGTACTGTTGAAGAATTCTGTCAACCAGCATCCTAAATAGGCCAAAGTCAGCCCTCCAGAAGTTTTGCTCACCTTCTTTTTGACTTATTCAAGGATCAAAAATTATATCATTTTGGTGATTGCTTTGGCCAAGATAGCCTCCAACCATCACATCAACCACCAGTCCTCTGTTTGTGAACAATAGATTTAGATTGGCATCTCCCCTAGATGGCTCACTCACCAGTTGAGTCAGGGAGCTATCTTCCACACCCTCTAAGAACCTCCTGGATTGTTTCCCATCTGCTGTGTTGTGCTTCCAGTAGACACGTGGCAGGCTGAAGTCCCACAAGGACTAATAATCGTTAAACTTCTCTTGGTTGTTTGAAGAACATTTCAACCGCAGCTTCATCCTGGCTAGGTGGTCAATAACAGACTCCTACCAAGATTATTTACTTGGTTGGCAGACCCCCTTATCTTCACCCACAATCAACCATCTCACTCACTACATAAAGTTCCAGGCAGTCAATACACTCCCTGACATACAACATAACCCCACAACTTCTTTTTCCTTGCCTACCCTTTCTAAAGAGCCTGTAGCCATCCATCGCAGCACTCCAATCATGTAAATCATTTCACCACATTTCTGTGATAGTGACAGACACTATTTTCCTGCTTCACAATGTCTTCCAGCTCTGCCTGTTTGTTGCCCATGCTGCAGGCATTGGCCTAGATACATTTAAGTCACCCTGAGGATCTGACCGCCAACAGCAGCATGCTACCTCCCCTCCAGCTCATTCTAGAAAGCCTGGTGTTACTCTCTCTCCCCTTCCAACCTAGTTTAAAGCCTTCCCTACAAGCCCTGCTAGTTCCTGGGCTAGTTCTTCTCCTTTGGGACAGGCATACCCTATTGGCCACCAGCAAGCTTGATGCCACAGAGACTGACTCATGGTCAAAACCCCCAAGGAGTAACCTGCTTCCAACCTATCCTGGCTCCTAGGTCCCCTTTACCTGCCAAGTGGCAAGAGGGTAGGCAATCCTTAATTTCTTTTATTCTGGGTAGCTGGCTTGCTTCTCTTAGGGATGGTAAAATACAGCTCCACCAGTCAATCTTATCAGATTCTCTTATGCTCCTTAGCCATTCCACCTCTTTCCGTAGCTCTGCCACCATGCAGAGCACATCATCAACCTTGTGACACCTTGCACAGCTACCATCCAACATCATCAACAGGTTCTGGCATTCACTACAGCCAGATACCTGGATGCCTACACATTTTTGAGGGATCTCTGTCTGGATTGCCATGTCCTTTCTGGCCAGCAGAGAGGACTTCATTTTCTTCACCTTCTGCTGCAAGGATGCCATCCTTGAGCAACTTCTTGATGACCACCACTTGAGATTACCTCTTAAACTTGCCAGGCTTCTGGGCCCTTCCTACTCACTGCTGCTGCTGCCCAATGCCCTTGTTTGCCTGTTCCATCTGCTGTGCTCCCAAGGGCTGTGTTTTGTCCATTCAGGGGTAGTGTTGTCCCTCCAGGTGCTGCCCCCTGAGTCAGCTGCTGAGTCTGACAGCTCTTGGCAAGGACCCAGGGCTCCCTTTGTGGCTCATGTCATTCAGTAATGACTCCTGGATGCTGTGATTTCCACACATTCTGGTGCTGAAGGTGTTCACTCTACAGTTACTCACCTCTGCAGAAAGAAACTGTTTCAGGACCCTAGAGCAAAGAGATCCTACAGCGCCATGGAAGAATGAACTCAACCAATGTGGACCACCTGAATTCTAGAAACTGAGTTTTATCACCGTCCTCCGTCTGTCGAGAAGAAAAGTTGCTTTAATGAGCATCTTTCAAAAGTTTTTTTTACTGTGCTAATAACTCGAATTCATTATTTCTCAGTGTGTACTATCAAAATTGATACAAACACCAATTCCATCTCAAAAATAACAAGGTTATTACATCCTTTTTTTTCTAAAGATCATTTCAGTACACTGCAGTGCTTATAGTTAAGTAAGGCTGAAAGTGGTATACCCTGTACAGTTCCAGGTAAAGAAAAGTAGCTAAATGAAACAGTAATGCTGACTACAGAAAATTACCTCTTCTAAACTTCAGTTAAGAAACTTTCTCCTAACTAGAATACAAATAAATGAATGCAAACCTAGCAGATATAATTACAGAATCAACAATTATGTGGTGAAATGGACTGGAAATATAAAATTAAAACAATGAATGTTAATTTGTATTTGCTAACCACGAATGATGTGGCTGACGCTCTGCAAGGTGCAAAATCCTTTAAAACAAAAAAGTATTTAAAAAAATCAAGGAATTGCATGGGAAAGACACATAGAACAGAAGTCTATGGAGATGGCATTCACTTGGATTATTAAAAAGCTGCAACAAAAAAATCAAGGCTGTGTACACATGCTTGTTGCCCTGGCTTGAAAGGGCCACCAGAATATATCTGGAATGCGCAGTTTGAGAGCAAGAATCAAATTATGGCTGTATTTTCATATGATATGAGTGCACACATTTTCCAAACTGTAATCCTGTGGCAGGAAGACTGTTTGAGTCATGTGTGTTTGCATGACTCACAAAACACATATTAACAAGAGATCTGAAAAAAAGAAGGGGAAAGGCCCTGTCTCACTAAATCAGGAGATTACTCCTTTATCAGGATGTGGTTTCAAAACAGGAGCACAGCAAGACAGTGAACTCAGCCTCACTAGAAGAGCCACAGGGAAAGAGGGGACTACAAGAATCTGCACCATAGATGCCCAGGGAGGCTCCCAAGGCTTGAAGAACAGGATAATAAGCATATAAAGAAAATTCAAATAAAGCATTAGAACTGAAAGGGTACCAAGTTAAATTTTAGGGATGCTTTCTGAATTACTTATAGAAGACAGAATAGTGCATTAACCCACAGAAGAAAAAAGATGTATCAATAAGCTGGAAAAGGCAATGGACTCTGAAAGGTAAACCTTCTTGAACCATTTCAAACTTCACTGCAGTTAAGCATACGCAAATTTCACTTCCTGCAAATCTCAGTTCATTACAGCAAACCCTTTTTTTTAACCAAGAACGATACAGGTCTGGCCCTATACCAGATCTGCATGAACTTGCAGTATGCTTGAAGGGTTACTAAAAATACATTTTTCTTCCTTATTCCTAAGCCTCTCCTCCAAGAGGTGATTAATATTAATTCCTTTTGCTCTTCTATTTCCACACTTCTATTGGTCTTTGTCAGCTCAATGTTGTCAATATGCAAAAATGTGGCAAAGCTCGTTACAGTCTGCTTCCAAAGGGATGTTCATAATGAATGAGAACCATATGAGCAGTACTCCTAATAACTGAGTCCACTACTGACGGTATTTCCTTTCAAACTTCAGAAATATTTCCTGACACCTTTGACTTACACTTTGTGGCTGTTTAAAAGCATGGTTAAGTTGCAGGCACTGTTCCAGAACATATATCCCACACTAATACTGAAATAGCAGGCTGGATAATTTAAATTAAATCAGATGTGTGGGTCCTACCAGATAGTTATTCCTCATGAAAATTTCACAAGATTGCCATATCCCAAGAGCATGAAGAAGTAGAAATAAATACACAAATCATTACGCAACATCATGGAAAAGTTCAAGTAATGCCGTAGCTTCATGCCATAGGAATTTGGGTAGGAGATTTTTAGAAGTTGGATCAGTTCAGTGTCTCTTTGGACACTACAGCCTTAAAGCAGCTGCAAGAACATTACTACCAGGTGGTATGTTGCAGTACAAGGCAAAGCCAAGAGGTCTGTGAACCTCTAGTGAAGCAGCTCCTCTCAAATCCCAAAGTCTCCAGCAACTTTTCTCATGTTCTTCTGCAATTAATGCTCACAATGAGGTTATTTCTCCACAGTCTGCCTCTAACTGCAGTAAAGAAGAAATTGCTACTAGGTTAAAAATAAAAAGCACCAACAACACATGTATGCGGAAGAAAAGGTCTATGAGCTACCACAGGAAGGAGGTGCAGCCACCCTTTCAGCCAACACCAAGCCTGACAATTCTGCTCTCCAACTAGCATGGAAAGGCAAAGTTCATTCTACAAGTTACAGATCAAATAATGGTTTCAGATCCAATTGGAGGAATACATAACTTTAGGTGCTGCTGAAATTCCCCCCCGAAACACACCAGAAAAGCCAATGTCACAGATTGCTCTGCTCTCCTCTACAGTGCACAGGGCTAAAGCGCCCCAGACTTAACACTTTAAACAGATAACAGATTAGACAGTACATGCCCCGCTGCCTCAAAGCATGTGCAGTTACATCAAGGGGCCAGGAGTTTGTCCAATATGGCATTTTCAGTAACAAAAATGGCACTAAGTCTTTGGACAACCTGTTTTAGTTTCTGACCATCCTTATGGTAAAGAATTTTTTTCCTTGTATCTACTTGGGATTTCTCATGGTCTATTACTTATGCCTATTGCCTCTCATCCTACCCCTATGCACCTCTGAGAAGACTTTTGGCTCCATACAACTTCTTTACACACTCCCATGACAGAAAAGATGATATCAAGTTGGTTATATTTAACTAGCAACTGCCTACAGCTCACAAACAGGGAAATACTGGAGATAGGATGCTTTACTCCTGCCTTTCAAGAGCCTTAGTAACTTGGAGACATAGGATCCACAGCACTTCTCCCTCCTCCACAAAACATGTCTCCTCCACAAAACATGTCCATATCCTCACCTTCAGAAGATTGGCAAGAACTGGTCTGCATACATATCTTGCACAGTAGGCAAGATGGAAGAGGTAAGCTTTGATTTTATTCAGCTTTTTGAGTGGAAGCCTCACTCTGGAAGTGAAACGCATGAATTCAAATCCTCCTTCAGCTTACTCAAACTCAGGTCTGTAATGCGTTCCCACAGCAGGGCAGCAGAAGGGAAAGCTACTGCCCAGCAGTAACTTACATGGGATGGGAATAATCTCTATTCTTATCCTGCCTGAGAAAAGGGCAGGAAACATTTCAGGAGGGACAAAGGCCTGAGATCAACAGCATTAAGGAAAAAGTAGCTCCTGCACTGTGCACTGTTTCTGCTCTTCGTCTGGTGACTTTTTCATACAAGAGGCAGAAAGAACAAGTGTACATTGGAGAATAAAACAAGGTGCAGAGATGGCTGAGCTCCTGGAGAGTTAAGCCAGGGAATACAGACAGCATGGCACAGCATGGCAAGGCATCACCAGCTTTGCAGAGGAACTGAGTGAATGTGCACTTAGCATAGTGGGATACTGAATGAAATCAGCCTTGCCAAGCACGCCAATATGGCTAGACTATGTCTGCGTGCAAGTGAAAATCCAAGTGCTGCTGCTGTGCCCTGTGGATTTCCTGATTTAATCTCTACTCGCCTCAGCATCACTGGCTCTGTGCTCCATCTTAGACCACATATTTCTGGAAACATAAAAGTAAGCCTGCACTTGTGAAAAGATCAACATTTCTGAATATGTGTTGGGCTTCCTCTGAGATTATGCACCAGATCCAACTGTGCAAAAGTCTCAGACACAGAAATGCTTCAATTCCAAAAAGAAATATAGGTGTGAACTCAGCACTGGCCTGCTTAATCCTTTCAATATTGAGACAGATCTTAGCCTGCACAGATGCATGCCTGGGAAACTTTGAAGCTGTAATAGTGATGCATGTGAAATGAGGAGAGAGTTGAGGGATGGAATTTTGGATTTGGTAGCCAGCTAGTGCTTCAAGTGCAGAAGTCATTTTGTGCGTTTAGCTTTAGTTTGTGAGCTGGTAGCAAGGGATCAGACTTCAGCTGTTTTGTCGTAGAGTTATTGCTGATATACAAACTTGGAAGAAGAAATGATGCAGCAAACAAACGAGAAAACCGGTACAGGTATATGTACAGGTCTGAAAAGGCCTAGATGATAGGTCTTCCTCTACTGTTAGACATATTAACTTCCCTATCTGGACTTTTCAAATTGCCATACCACATCACTTTACGATTTATTTTACCCCAAATTGGTATACAAGCCTTTTGTTGGTTTGTTTTTTGTTTTTTTTTTAATCACATATACAAAGATCCCGTTCATTTGCAAGCTGTGATGATTAAGCCTTAAATACATGAGCGTTGAGCCTGAAATCTTCAAATCAAGATGTGAACGGTACTAAACATCCCAAGCACACCAAGGAAGTACCAGTCCTGAGAAAGTGATTCTTTTTTTCCTCTCCAGCTAAGGGGCTGAGTTGAAAAACAATAAATCTTCACAGGGCAAGAACATCTGAGACACTGCTTAAGCGTGTGTGCCTGTGTATATATATATATATGCGCATATAATATGTATATAAACCAGCTATTTCTGCAGCATAATCTCCATCCCATGATGTGATAGTTACTTTCCGTATTACTTTTACTTCTTTCCCTCGGCCTTCACTGGCAAACGCACTGACCACACCACCCATCTTGGAAACCAGATGCAGGGATTGTGAGAATGAAGACCCTCGTCCCACTGTAGGAGAGGATATGTTCAAGACCATTCTAAGAACCTGAACACACACAAATCCATGGGACCGGATGAAATCCATCTGTGAGTCCCAAAGGAGCTGGCAAATGAAGTTGCTAAGACATTGTTCACCACATTTGAAAAATCATGGCAGTCAGGTGAAGATCCCAATGACTGGAAAAAGGGAAATATAGCCTCCATTTTCAAGAAGAGGAAAAAGGATAACCTGGGGAATTGCAGACCAGTCATCCTCACCTCTGTGCCTGGCAAAATCTTGGAGTAGATGCTCCTGGAAGGCATGCTAAGGCACATGAAAAACAGCAAGGTGTTTGGTGACAGCCAGCATGGCTTCACTAGGGGTAAATCCTGCCTGACCATTCTGGTGGCCTTCCATGATGGGGCTAAAGAACTCATGGACGGGGGTGCAGCAGGAGACAGCATCTACCTGGACTTGTGCAAAGCATTAGACACTGTCTCACACGACATCCTTGTCTCTAAGTTGGAAAGACATAAATTTCATAGGTGGACCACTCGGTGGATAAAGATGGCTGCATGCAAACAGTTGTGGTCAATGGCTCAATGTCCAGATGGAGACCAGTAACAAGTGGTGTCCCTCAGGGTTCAGTGCTGGGACCGGTCTTGTTCAACATCTTTGTCGGTGACATGGACAGTGGGATTGTGTGCACCCTCAGCAAGTTTGCCGATGACACCAAGCTCTGTGGTTTGGTTGACATGTTCGAGGGAAGGAATGCCACCCAGAGAGACCTTGACATCGGGCTAATGCCAACCTCAAGAAGTTTAACCATGTAATGTGCAAGGTCCTACACCTGGCTAAGAGCAATCCCAGGCACGCCTACAGGTTGGGCAGAGAAGAGATTCAGAGCAGCCCTGTGCTGAAAGACCTGACAGTGCTGGTTGATGAGAAAATGAACATGAGCTGGCAGTTTGCGCTTACAGCTCAGAAAGTCAACTATATCCTGGGATGCATCAAAAGGATTGTGACCAGAAGGTTGAGGGAGGTGATCCTGCCTCTCTGCTCTTGTGAGACCTCACTTGGAGTATTGTGTGCAGTTTTGGTGTCCTCAACATAAAGAGGACATGGAACAGTTATAACAAGTCCAGAGGAGGGCCACGAGGATGATCAGGGGACTGCAGCACCTCCCCTATGAAGACAGGCTGAGAAAGGTTGGGTTGTTCAGCCTGGAGAAGAGAAGGCAGAATTGAGACCTCATAGCAGCCTTTCAGTATCTGAAGGGGGGCTATGGGGATGTTGGGGAGGGACTTTTCTTTAGGGACTGTAGCGACAGGACAAGGAGTAACGGGTTCAAGCTTAAAGAGGGGAAGTTTAGATTGGATATAAGGAAGAAATTCTTTACTGTAAGGGTGGTGAGGCACTGGAATCAGTTGCCCACGGAATTTGTGAATGCTTCATTGCTGGTGGCGTTCAAGGCCAGGTTGGACATAGCCTTGAGTGGCATGGTTTAGTGGGAGGTGTCCCTGCTCATGGCAGGGGAGTTGGAACTAGATGATCTTAAAAGTCCTTTCCAACCCTAACTATTCTATGATTCTATGTAGCAAGATGCAGTTCACAGCCCCATGGTTTGAAATTAAGAGCAATAATGCCGTACAAACTTTCTAATTTATTACTACCATAAAAAAAAGAAATTTTAAAAGCAAGTAATTTCACATCATCTCCCAAATCCTACAATACGTATTTGAAGAACCTATTGACCCATGTCCTCTTAGAGAAAGAGCTTTTCACTCCTATCTGACGCCTGAAGAACATAAAGTCATTATGTGGGATGACTGGAATAATGGTTCAAGGTTAACACTTGGACTTCAGTATTTCCAGATACATCTTCCCAGTTTGGCAGGAAACTTCTTTTGTAAGACACAGAATTGTCCTAATATAACAGCATAGCAACTGCAACTTAGAACAAGTCAGTTAATGGTCTGTTAGAGGATTTTTGCTGTATAACAGCATTTAGACGCATGTATTTAAAAAACAGGTGGATAATCCAAATGTTCAGTTACTAGGACACTAACAGTTATGTCCATGGCAATTTTGTTTCTGTTCTTTAAACAAATCATCACTTGCAAGCAGTAATGTTAAAACCAGAAAACCAGTCTAGTACACAGTGGCTATAAATGCCAAATCAATTTTCAGCAGATAATAAAGTCCATGTTTTACAATCAGCAATGCACTGTTTTACTACCCAAAATGTAAGCTAATAATATATAGCTCTGCTAAATGGAAAATGCAGATATGCTGTTAAGAAACGGGCTGGCTGTGAGATGATGGATCATTTCTGCTGGGACCTTCTTAAAGCTATGTGCAAATGTTTTGAAAATATCACATGATGTGGCCATGTGTTAAAAATTACAGCCAGTTAAGTTCTCTGCTAAGAAAAATATGTGGGCAATTTATGAAATGCACTCCAGGATGGAGATATCTTAAGTAAAACCAGATTTCGAAAACAAACCTTTTCTTTTTTTTTTTGAAACATGAACTTAAAAAAAAAAGAAGTTGCAGCCACATCTGGAAAGCAGAAGTAAAGAAAGGGTGGTCTGACCTAATACCAGGCCATCTTCTGAAAGAGCAGCATTATTTCTGGGCTACAATGACTGTGATCACTGATTGTCCTTTTAAGGAAACCATGCTGAATACTGCCATGGGCAATAATAAAGCATTTTGTAGGCCAACATCTGTTCTTTGAAAGTAATATGAAATGACTGGTAGATTTGTAATTTTTCATAAATAAAGTCCAGAATAAACAATTCTTTAAAAAAAAAGAAAACCAAAACTGGGGGGGGGGGGGGGGG
>JASSUY010038931.1:74363-116352 GCA_032466535.1 Forpus xanthops
CCAACAAAGACACTGAGTCAGGAAATTTTACACCTGGAGACTGATCTTGCTGAACTCCAGATACTCAACTGAGATGGCTAAATTAAGAACCTAGTTGTTCTACATGTCATTACCTCTCCAAAATGACAGCATGACACCATGACTCACATACACTCCAGACCTAATCAGTAGGGAGGGAGGGATAATTATCATATAACTCAACTGAGTGCTTAAAGCAGGCGGGATGGACTTGGAATACAGCAGTTCATCATGGAAAATCTATAAGGAAGACTTACTAACATTTTCTACATCTCTTGCACTACAGCATACTCATTTCTTCTGACAAACCGAAAGCATATTTTTTTATGTTCATCATCAACATTAATGCCTTAAGAATTAGAGTGGCAATGATATTTGAAGTGGTTCCTCTAGTATTAAAAACTGAGTTAGTACATTTCCAGATTGTTATCTGTTGTCCATAAACTCAGAGGAATATTTTAAGTACAGTACAAGTACTTTTTTTTTTTAGTTTGTGGAAAGCCGCAGCCTGCTAGACTAACATTGTATATCTTATTCTGACTCAGGTATTAAGTCTTTCAATAGATGAGAACTTGCACTTGAAATTTCGGGAAGAGTAACAAAATAACTTGACATCTGCTGTTATCCATGAAGGCTGGGGAAAACGTTATCATTGCTAGTTCCTTTTCAGCTAACTCTCAAAATTCATCTGAAATTTGGTGAATAATTTTTCCCTCCCTGCAATAAACAAAAGTAACTGGACTGATCCATCCTCCTGGGAAATACAACAGGAGGGTGTAAAATGAATATTGTGCCCTGCCCATAACACAGGTTATAATATATATTTTTATCTTGATTAATACTAGGCAGATTTTTTCGCACTGATCTGCATCAAACACTTGATGTTTAGCCATTAAAGGGTATAATTTGATCCTGCACTTGCCAGATACAGATTTTGTTTATCTTACTGAGGAAGAGGAGCATGTATTGAAAGAATTAGAGTGATGCCAGCTTTCAGCTGCACTGACCACTACAGCCGTACTGGGAGATCCCTCCCCACAACAGGCATGAACTCAAAATCAGGAGGCTTTCAACAGCAAATCCTTGACAGTTTTCTATGTCATTTGTTCCCAGTTAATAACAAAACCAACAAACATCAGACTAAGATTAATTTAACTTGAAGACTTTCCCTCTAGGCTAGGCATCTGCAATTTTAAAGACCTTTTAAAGCCCAACCAAAGACAGCACCATGAAAACAAAAGGGAAACCACAGGGTTCTACACACCCACAGCCACACTACAACCGAGCGGGTACATTTTCAGCTTTTTATGGCAGATTCAGAGATTCTTCACTCTTGCCCTGTAAGGAACAACTCACTGTTTGCTTTCTTAATATGGAAGATGTCCAGATTAACCACAGGCTTTTTCCCCAGCCATGGCAGAGGAGCTCTTTGGCTAAACCCCTTAAATGTTCTAATAGTTGAAGCAGGCATGCGACAGAATTTCCATCCATGTCTTCGATTTGCCTCCTCCACTGTCTGGAAGAAAACTAATGACTGGAAAGTATTTTAAGAAGCATAAATAGGATGATTAAGATAATGCTAAGATGAACAGCCCAACATCGGCCTTATGAAAAGTCATGAAAAGACTGATATTGGATAAGTATAAAAATAAGCAAGATTATTAATGCTAATTAATACTAATTACTTCATTAGTTTATGCTGAGGAAAAAAGGCAGGTTTTATCAACCATACAATCATTAATAAAATTACTGGTTTAGTTAAAGGCAGTTACATTAACCTGCCACATTTCTGTGAGGTGTCTGAGTTGCCCAAAAGCACTCTGATTATTGCACCATGTGAAGAGCCATCCACTTCTGAATATGAAACACAGATATCAGTGTATTCATCTCTAAATCAGCAGGAAATATATATGTAACATGATTTAATAGTTCGTAGCCACAAAGACGAAATCAGTAACTAACAAAGGGAACACTTTCAGCAAGAAAAAGATGGTAGGTTTTTCACAATTTGAAGTCTCTTTGAGAGAAACTTTCTTAGTGTAAGCATCTGGTATGCTTACATAATAAACATTAGCAGCTTCATGCAAAATTAAAAGGAAAGGCTCTCTGGTTTGTATTACAAAAGTGATAATCATAATGCTCTTTTTTAGGCCTTAAAATGAATCTATTAGCATGGTTCCAATGTGCAGAACGTGGGGTTCCTCAGCATGATCTCAAATGCACCTTCTCAGACAGCCTCAGAATCATTAATCCCAACATGGTAAGGTCTGTTCCCTGCTATTTCTTCTTACAGTTATTTTCATACCTTCTGCAGCAAGAATTTTGGAGCAGAGTATTAGCTTTCTTTGAGACCTCTCAGGTGTGACATTTAGCTGTGGCCCTGCATTGTTAGGCTGGTTTCCACAAGGATGAAACAACTGCCTGTATTACTGACCTGGTTTACAGTATTTATTGTAATGCTTTCTTTATTACCCTAATTCTTTTAGATTCCGGTAATATTTTATGAAAGGTAACATTATACCTTTAAGCATACACCGTATTTTTACCATCACACCTTGAAGCTGCGTCTACCTGAAAGATGACACCACCATGCAATGTCTATAGGGTTAAGTATCCACTCCTGCATTTGCTCGCTTACAGCCAGAACAGATCCTCATCATACTAAACTGTATTGCCTAGGTGCCCAAATTTTACATCTTAACTTAAGATCTTAGCTGATGTGCTGCAGCTAAAACCCACGTTGAGCTCCCTCCCTGTCAGAGAAAATCATTACCTCCAAGGCATAGCAACTCTACATCAGTTAAGGCTGGGCCAGCCTCTGAAAATACATCTCTCTACCACAATAGGTCCAAGAAAACTGATACCAAATTAGATCAGGATTTTCCTCCTTTTCCAAATCACCTTCTCTTTCCTGTTTATGAAATTTCTGTAGCAACCTTAATGGTTATTTTGACCCAATGTACCTTGTGATAAATGCCATAATCATCCATTTGGAGGCTGTCCCATGTTCTCAAGACCATAGATTTTTGGATCTCAGCCTTTTATTTCATTTTCATTTGGCTTCTGTTCCTAAGCACTTTGCTTATTATCAAGCCCTTTTGTTGTGTGTACTCCAGTTCCATCCTACTAATTGGCTACAGTGTAGGTCCATGATCCCTATCAAATTAATTCCTATTGTAACTGAGCCTGTGAAAACCATATTGCCTGCATAACCTCCTCTTTAAGTCATGCTGTCATTGCTGTACACTTAATGTTGAACTTGCAATACTTCCCTTTACACTTTCATCAGAGACTATGCATCTGAAGCTGTATTGGATAAAACACCTCTTACATAAAAATAAATGCCTTTTTATAACAGCAAAACAGCTGACACAACAGTCAATATCTAACGGTAAAACTAAAAATCAGGCCTCAGTTAGGTGACTTGATTTTAGAAGGACTAGTGGATTCTTCTTGCATGGCATGGTAGTGAGTGGACATAGTATGAAGCATAGTCAGAGTGTAAAACAGTCAAGATTTCCCATTGCTGCATCTAGGCATGGGTAATAAGAGTTCCCTTCTGCACAGTTTTGTGACCTTGTGTAAGACTGGGGGGGGACAAAAATAAAAAAAAGAGGATATTTAACTTAAATGTCCAAGACATTTCATTTACTCTAGTCATCAAGGCACTCTATAAAGTCAGTGAAACTTCCATCCTGAGCCAGACACCTGGCCACACTCTAGAAACCCATTTCATTTGGTTTAAGCAACTTTATAGGGATCCCCTCAAAAAAACAATTCACTGGTGAAGACTTCTACACAGATGTTGTTACCCAGAACAAAGTCATGGTGTACAGGTGCCAAGATTCTTGGGGTAGGGAAAAAAAAAAAACCAACAAAAAAAAAAAAGAAAATGAGCTACTGGCAGTGTTTTAAGTGGCTTAGCGAAAATAATTAGAACGGGAAATAGCTCAGTAGAAGCTACTTGAGTACTCCTCTTGCTATTTTTATTTGCACTGGTTAATACATTCTTATGTCTTAAGATAACTAGGCCAGCTTGTCTGAGGGAATGCAGAACAGGGTGCTAATTTCATCTCTGCCTCACAATTCACCAGTGTCAGCACTCCTAAACTGGAATTACACATCCCGTCCTATTTGATGATGTTGCCTAGCAAGTTTTATACATTGTTACTTTTTGATGTTAAATTAAGCACCACAGTCAGGTTTTGACAAAACCTGTTGGACTAACAGTAGTCACTCACTCACCCTGTGGCCTTCAGTACCAACTTTTCCCACCTCTCCCTTGTTAACATCACATTAACATCGTGTTAACATTGTTGACGTTGCTGTCTTCAGCAGCCGCATACACAAAGTATCCAAAACTCTCCAGTGCCCGCTAGTTATTACAATCCTTGGAGTAACTGATTAGCATATAGACTTAATTACATATAGATGCTAATGGAAAAATATCTTACTTGTGATTGACTAAGTCTAACAAGCACAATCTGCTTTTTAAGAATTTCCTCTGTGGAACATTACCTCAGAACGCACAAACCCCAAAAGGTCACTTTCAGTTCGGGGTGAAATTTCAGGATCCTGCAGTACCTTCCTGACAAGTCACTGGCTGCCTCAGAGCACAGAAATTGCACTAACATATGGAAATTCCAGAGCAACTGTTTGTCATTGGATTAGAATGTTGATTACTAAAAATACAGATGAGGAAAGATAGGTGATAAATGTATAGCTACAGTTTAGGAGGAAATAAACCCACCACCACCAAACCTGTGTTAATTTACTTCTGTAACCAGGCATTTCTGAGTGCCAAGATCCTATTTTTTTTGCATGTCTAAGTCTCACCGAACCTCCTCTCTGGAGTGCAGACTCACCCAGCCATACTGAGAAGGGAAAACTGTAAATTATTTAACAGAAGCATTTGCACTGGTGAGGTAACAGGAGTCTTTTAATCATGGTTCTCTTATTAAATGAAATAAAAATTATTGTAGGCAATTTTTCTTTAGGTTCATAAGTCTTGCTTTGTTTAGAGTTGCCTTATGAAAAACCTGCCTTTAATGAAAACATTTGCTTTCCAAATAGCCAGTGACTCACATACTTTTAAACCTGCGCTTATTTCTATGAGCAATATTGATGACTAGAACAATTTTTGCTTTACTCATACAGCATGCAGCCAACATAAGAACATTTAGAATAAATACAATTTTGGATGCACAGATAACTAAAAGGGCAAACTTATGACTAATATATCATGTCAATACAACTGCATTGCTGATCCTTCTCTTCCAATCCAGCATGAACCTGGGACTGAATAGAGCCCAAGTGGCTATTTCATTTTCTAGAGTCAGGCAGGCCTCCAACATGCCACTATACTTGATTCTTGGTCAGTGACATTTCTTCACCCCCAGTATGCACCTACAGCATCATCCATACAATATTTCTCTTGTGAAGACAGGCTGGCCAATAATATTTAATTATTTAATGTCTCACATACAAAAAAAATCTGCAATAACCTGTGGGTACAAGAAATTACCTCATTTGTTAATGAATTCAGAAACAAGATGATTAATTTTGAAATAGAGTTTGGAAGGCATTTTTCTCCTGAACAAGCACTGGCTGTTTGGTACGCAACAAGCACCCGTACGCCCTTGTGCAGTCTCTTAGGCCATACAACACTGGTGGTGTGACCTGACAGTGAAACACAAAAGAGGATGTTGTTCACTTTTTGTTTCTCCTTTGCAATATAAAGAAACACCACATGTACACAGCTATCTAAGACCAAACAGAAACTTGTGAAATGTTCTTGCCTGTTATTTTGTATAGTCAAATTGGTTTTTTACACGTATGTACCCAGTTTGTCTTTACACTGTTTGTTTAAATGCAATTCATTCATAATGTTAACATAACACAGATCACTAACAACAAACAGGCTTTTTTTTTTTCCTTTCAAAGCAGCATAGTCACCACAGGATAAAATTAAACCTTTCATATTTAGCAGAGGGAAAGAAAAAATTACAAGATCTTAAAATATACTATAATGTGCTCTCTATAAAACAAAATTAGGCTGAACTCCTTACACATTTAACTGAGGTGTACCAACTTCTCCCATATAATTCCCAGGACTTAAATGAGGTGCCTGTGGAGGAGCCTGGCTGTCCTACACTCCCTCTCCACTTGCAATGGAGACAGAAATAAATTTGCTAAAGTGTGATAATTCCTGTCCTCCCCCACCAGTCCTAAACAAAACCTTTCCTTCCCCTCTACATGAACGGCTTCAGTGAGACTGGGAGGTACACATGAGATTGCTCTCACAGTTCCTGATTTATTATCTACACGGAGACAAATTATAGTTGCTTTATAAGAACACGGGACTGGAAGCAATGCCCTGGGCCATCACATCAAGACTCCTTTCTCCTCAACTCCTAGTGTTTACCTCCTCTGAAGTGTTTGTAGAGAGCAGTCACAGTCCTTTCTCATCCCTCATTCTGCTAGTCCAGACAAGCTAAGGTCCTTTGTTCTCTCCTTGTAAGACAGCTCTGCATTTTCCTGATTACCCTAGTAGCCATTTCTTGGTGCTTATTCTGGATTGAATTAATATTTCTCAATTACACTGACCTGAAATGCACACATTGCTGCAGATATGGCCTCATTTCAGCCTTATACAACAGAAATAATACTTCCAGGTCCACTGGAAATACTTGGTCTCACATTTGTTTGGATCCTGATTGCAGTTTTTATAGTGGTACTGCATAGATGATATACAAATCTCCTAAGTTAAACAAAGAGATATCAATCTGTCTTCTTCATTTGTGTTTCTACAGAGGAGCTTCCAGCTAGTCATGCCTGCCCTGGGCTACAATAGTTTTAATGAGTCAAATGAAACAGGCAAGAAACATTTTTGTTCTGGCTTCACCAGCTGAGATATTAAACACGTATTAAGATCATTATTTTAGAGATGTTTTCTCAGGGGCTATTTCCAAGCCTTCCCCAGGAGCATTCAGAAGCACATAACCCTCAGCAGCACAGGCCTGTAAGGCTCACCTGGCTGCTCCCAGTATGAGTAGCAAAAGGCTGACAGAAGTTTGTGCTGTCTCTTCTTTTTTCTTTTATTTCAGAAATATTTTATTCAGCTTGCCAGAATGACTGAGACCAAGAAATCCAAACAGTTTAATGATACAAAATGGTTCAAATTAGTGACTGTCTTGTTTTTCTCTGTAGTTTAAGGGATCAATATTAATGAAGAGAGAAGCTATAAACATCACTAATGAGGATGAAGTAGAATATCCCCCACCAGAGCTGTATACACTTGAGCTTGGACCAAATGAAGATGACATCCACTATTAAAGGCTGCATTTTAATCCAGCCACAGTAATAACAGTGAAGTTAGTGCTATTGGTAAATTTTAATAGATGATGTCTTAGCACCCTACTTGAAATTCAGCCCAAAGACTAAATTAAAGTTAAAGCCCTAGTCAGTTAACTGGGCTATAACATGTGAAGAATTGATTTTCTTATTTTCAGCTGTCAGACCTGCTACAAAGAATGAGTTTTAATTCTGGGGATGTTATTAAACTCCTTGCTTAACTGGCAGAAAAATGGAACCGTCAGCCTGGTGACAGTGGTATGGCTGTCGGAGTGAATGACACCTGTCAGAGTATGATGAATGACCCTCTCTGCCCCACAATCCCCCACTCTGTCACTCAGGTGAGGGCCATTAATCTTCATCGAGGGCCTGTCAGGCCAGCCAGCCACGACAACAAAACATTCTCTCACTTGTGCTGCCGCCACGAACGTAACAATGAGATGTTCGTATTGTCACAGCAACGTTGAATTAGCATAATTTATTATGACTTTCCTCCCCCCCCCGAGCCCCCTCCCCACCCAAAACCCAAGTAGGGGAGAGATGCGATTAGACAGATGGAGGGTAGGCCCAGCCTGCCAGCCCCAGAGCCCCCCGCAGTGCTTGATGAGGAGTGGAGCATCTCTACAAACCAATCAAAAAGCTGGCAGTTCAATTACAGAGTAATAAAGGGACATTCATCATTCAATTAGGCACCTGTCATGGTTTCACAAAAGGGAAAACTTCTAACCTGATACTCCAGGGAGAAGACGCTACAACCAGGAGGCAGAGAAATAAATGAAAAAAGGACAAAGTCAATTACTGGCTAAACCAGACAAAAGGAAATATGTTAAAATAAGGGAAAAGTTATCCCTGGGCAAAAAAACAGAAAAGTTACATGACCTTACAAAGATTATAAAGAGCCAGCATTAAAAGAGCTCTGCCACACTACTCTGACATGCACACTACCAAATTCCCCTCCTTGCAAGCTTCAATGAAAGCTGAAAAAGCTGAGTATTAGCACAAAGAAAGCTTTAGGGAAATAGGATTTTGGTTTAAAAGCCCAGATATTGCTACTGCAACAGAGCAGACAGCACACACCACCCTTAGAAGGTAGTGTATTCATCTCAGCTTGTTGCTGTGTCTAATTTGAAATGCGATAAACACCTGGGGTGATTCTTCCTATCATGTTAGAAACATCAGCCATTCTGTTAACCACCACCAAAAGTAGGTGAACCCACTCCCCAAATAACTAACTAAATAGATCACTACCATGCCATTTCAATGCTAAGACTTGGAATGTGAAACAGTGGAGAGATTATGCAGGCATGCTCCATGCAAAGTTATTTTGCTCAATTTATGTGCTTCATAGTTTGCAGAACCCAGATCTTGAAAGTTACGAAAATTAGAACACAGCGAAGATGAGATTGTTTGTCAGGCGGAGACTGGAACTAATGTGGATTTATCCTGTTCTGCAGCTGCAAATAACAGGTAAAAAAAATAATAATATTAGATTGCTGAACAGCTGCTTGTGCAATAAACTCCGTTAAGTTGATTACCTGCCTGCTAAGAAGGTTTACAGTAAATTGCAACTCCAACATTAAATTACCCAAGCAGCAAAGGCAGGATTTGGTTGGAAAGATGTAAGACTAATCCAAAAATATTCTTTAGAAGTGATGAATGAAACCCTGTATAACCATCTAAAAAGGGTAGAAAAGTCTAGAGTGGCCCGATGACTTGAATTCAACACTCATTTTCAGAAGGGCTCACAAGTCCTGGTGCATGCTTACACAGAGCAGCACAGGGCCATGACGAAACCTCCATTTATCACTGTGATCAAAACGCTGCATGTCTCCTCATCCCCCTGCCCTGTCACAGTAAGCCCAGGAGCATGCCACACTAACACAGCTATAAAGTTTCCAGGAGACAAGCTAGTTCCTGTGTGGGGTTGCAGTTTGACATGTAGATGTGTCACCTCACTCAAACATGGGTCAAGCTACATTTTCAAGCGCTTGTATCACACTACAGTGTAGGATTTACACCTCCAAATCATGCCAATGTTTTCCAAAATCCTGCCTAAGAGTTCATGCAATATAACAATTAGGGAACTCTTTGAGCATATTTTGTCAATGAAGAAAAAATATCATCAGATAAATTTGCTTAGCTTTAACACATGAATAACTCCGATCACAAGCAATTATTTAAAGCATTCATCAGAAGAGGTCTTTCTGAGGAGGGAATAGGTATTAGGCAGTGTTTTCTTTACCGGAGGATCTAAATCTACAATAGGGTGTAAAGAAAAGTAAGCAATTGATTTGTGTGCTGAACACTTCCTCCCGTGTCTTTTGCATTTGCATCCCAGGGCCTAATGAAGTTCTGATGCAACGTAACAAAGAGGCTAACAATGACGACATACCTTGCTCACAGGGGGTGCTGTGGAGATCAATCTGTTTAGGTTTTTAAACTGCCTTGGAGATGAAAAGTGCTACATTGCATAAATACTAGCTATAGCACTGCACAGTGTCTTCATTATACTACTTTGAAAAAGTCATTATAGACTATTGTATCAGCTTTCCCATTACATCAGCCAGGGGAATTTTTGTTTTTCCCTTAAGAGTATAAATACATTCTAAATACAAGCTTGCAAAATTCAGAAGGTAGAAGAAAAAAAAATAAATGTTCAGAATTACTGAACCACGGAATTTATAACTCCTTCTCTATCCTTTCCCCTAGAAATTATAGTTTATCAATACAGTGGCTGCCTTTGAGATTAGTCGCAGGGTCAAGGTTTTCAACAGAACAGCAGCAGGGAACAGTGTGTGCGACTCAAAGGTGTTTGATGGTATCAGTGCTTGAGGTCTTGTGCATACAGTTCCACTGCTGCTGTGCAATGGTTCAAAAAATTGAAAGCCGAACGCCCAGGGAATAGGTTACAAAATTAGTAATCTGTTGTTCCTGCTTTGATGTTAAACAGAAAACAAACAGAAATAATAAGCCTTTCAGGAAGTCTAAAAATAACTAAATAAAACAGAGCTAAAAATACAACAATTGGTTTCAGATGCAGAGCTGCAATTATCAGGCTCCAAATTTGCTTTCTCTCCTCCACAAGCGTACTTTATAAACAACCTGGGAACTCGGACACCAAACACAGGGATTCTCAGAAGTCCTGTATGCAGGTCAATTTGTGGGAAGCAGGGAAGGGAAGAGCTCTCCTATGTATTCCTAGGAGTGACAAGAATTAAGTTCTGCTGTGCCATTTATACTTTAATAAAGATAACGTGTCACAATAACTTACTAAATATCACAGATAAATTAAGAACTGCATAGATGATCCTGTGTTTCCAATATAAAGACTTTAACAAATGAGGTTATCCAGGGCTGTCATATCAGTGATCTGATCTATTAAGTCTCAATAACCCGGCACATTCATCCAAATGCCTCAAAAAGCACAGTTTACCCGTCTTGTTCCTGTGGATACTGTGCAGTTGCCTTGAGAAACACAATTTCCTGGGGAGGAAGTGCTACCAGGGGTACACATCAGCAAATCCACAAAAGGAAAATGAGGGTAGAGGGAATTAAAAAAGAAAAAAAAATGTAATCAGGTTGAGACAAAAAGGGAAGACATTAAAGTACCAGGACGAGAGTAGGATTAATAATTGATGAGCTGGTGGTTTACGAGTGAGTTTCATTAATATTATCCTGCAGGTTCATTAAGCACTGTCCCAGGCTCATCTATGAAGGTTCCTCCCCAGTTTTGATTAGGTGCTGCAAGTCTTTTGCTTAGACATCAGAACTTCAGGCCTTTGGTGGTGACAAACACTTCCTCAGCCCATCCCTTCAGCCAAGCACCTTTCAGAGCTGTTTTCTATTCCCCTCCCACTAATCACAGGTCCCTAACCATGACAGCAAGTCTTAGTAAATAATATATCAAGATAAATGATAATTGTTCTGTTTTAAGTGTCTCCTAATGAGCATCATAAATTAAAAATTAATATTGCAAAGACTGTATGAATAGCATCAACGCTGTAAACAGAGCAGCAGGGATCAAGAATGCAAATGAAACACTCCCTTATACACCCCCCTGTATGAAAAAATTCTGGAGCCAGCAGACTGTTAGGCATTACAAAGCTAATAAATGACTTTAATGAAGTTCTGTAACAGGCAATTTCTTCCAAATCTTCTCTTCACCTTCCACCATTTGGCTCTTCTGGATTGTGAGATTTCTTTTGTTGATTTTTTTCCCCTTCAAACCACCTCTCAAGAACTGGTTGTCTCTTGTTAGGTGCAACAGTAATCTCAAATTAAGGCATGCTGCTGCAGCAAAAAATAGAGAATGGGCTGGTTAACAGACTGCTGGTCCTGATCATGCAGAAAGGCTAAAGCGATTTGGCAGTAGCCATTCTGTTGTGTGACGTTGCCATTATCATTGTGCCTTCTATTCAGAGAGTGCATTCAAATGGTGTCTTTTTCTGGGTGACTGAGTAAGGTACACTTAACTATGCCCTTGTACCGCCAAGTTTAAGATAGAAAGAAATGAGGCAGCTGGAATTCTTACCCTTCCAGAGCCTTAGTTTGTTCAATTTAGATGTAGCAGAAGTATATGCACAAGCAACAATTTCCTCATTTTTTTAATGGCTGGAATAGTCCTTAGCTCAATCCGACCCCTCCATTTTTTAAGTACTGAAATTGATCCTTTTGAAGCAAGTATCTATGGATGCTGTATTTGCATAATTGTGTGACTAATTATTCCTAGGCAGTAGATAGTGTCAGACTTACAGAAACAAACATACAAATTTACTAAGGTATGAACAAGACAAGGTACAAGTTCATGAAGTAATCTGACACTCAAAGACAAGATCAAAATACTTGGATAATTTAGCTTTTTTAAAAGAAGATACCTAGTAAGTCTTCTAGTCCTTGTCAATAACCAACAACCAGCTAAGGGACCATAGAAAATAAGACTTGATCATCCAGCACATCAGACTGGATCACCAAAAATGTTATTTCATCACCCATCCTAGAAGTCCAACCCTCTCGTTTTTCTTGCTTGTTCCCTCAACTGGCTCCTTTGAGGTAAGAAATCACAACATCCAGTCATTCAGGCTGCTCCTTAAATTACAAAAGACATGGGAATAGTGGGTTTAAGGAAGGAGAACATAAGTTATATATTATGAAGAAAAACAATTACTGAGAAGAGACTACTTGTCTATCTCCATCATTTTTAAGCCTAAAGCAATGGAAATGCTCATTGCTGCTCAGTAATTAAGGCTGAAGTCTGCATTTCAAAGAATTTCAACTTCTTTCCATGATGCACCCTCCCCAAACAAAGCAACTGCTCTTTAAAGCACAAAATGATTTTTGAGAATTTAAAAATATATTCAATATAATTTTTATGACAAAATTAGACACCCTGTGACTTTTTATTGTCCTGGCTGAAATTAGTGCTACAATAACTCAGATTTGACATACCACAGCAAAATCTCAGGATAACAGAAATTATTTTCTCTAGAGCAAAAGGTTCTCTTCTCCTTCTCTTGCATACTATCAGAGAAGACCAAAACTGTTCTTAAACAGGACTTAAATGACATCAGAGATAACTAAGTGTAAAGTAAGCACTACAAGGTATTTCTGGTCCCCTAGCGTTAGGAGCTTCCTTGATGAAAGTCTTTACTTCTACCATCACTATACCTCAACAGTTCAGAATTGCTTGCTTGGCTTTGTTGCCCTGTAAGTTTAGGTAGAGGCAGAGGCAAAGCAGCTAAAAGCAGAGAGTCATTAAAAGTTGGAGACTAATGCATCCTTGAAATCCAATTTCATCTCCTTTGGGACAACAAACAGTAAAATGCATTAACCATAATTGTATGGTTATCTCATGGCATCACTAGATGGAAGAACTAGTGTTATTCCGAATTTCAGCAAGCCTGAATTGGGTTTAAATGTGATTTTAATTCTAAGGTACTTGGATTTATACTTCTGGTCTTTACTAATTCAAATGTTACAGTAACATTGGTAACCTTTAGATTACTAATACAGTCAAACCACAGTGAGCTCTATTTTAATTAGCTGGTGATAATTATTGCAGCTCCTCTTAATGGATCTATGCCAAATCTATGCCAGCTAAGCATCTAGACATGTATTTGCTCTTTTGCCTTTTTTTTTTCCCTCCCTTTTTAAGTTCATACAAACTATAAGCATTACACCCAAATGCAGCTCCTCTTTTCTACCAACAATGGGGTTTACACTGGTGCCCTCAAGTTTGATCTGTGCTGAAGACACCTGCTCTCAAGGAAATGAGCTGGGACCACCAACCCATTTTATAAAGGGCCACCGAGCAGCTGTCAGATGGTAGCAACTCCCAGGCAGTACTGACCTGTAACAAATCTGAACCACTGACCTAGAGGTGAAAGGCTCTATATCCAATTACCAACCCCCTGAGTGAGCCACTACTAAGTTTTGTCTTGAAAAAAGAAGGTAAATATGCACAAAAGAATAAACACGAATGAAGTAGCACACAGTTGCACCACTGTTAATATTTTGCTTTATACTAAATCTTGGAAATCAAATATATTACTGCTACAAGCAACTATCTGGATTCTGTGCCTGTAAAAAAAAAGGCTTATTAAGAGGGGGCGGACTGAAGCAATAGTCCCTCTTCTTTCCTCTTACATAACTAATAGAAAACAATAATATCCACAAAAGATTGTCATAAGGACAGAAAAGATAATAGTCAATTTCTTGTTGCCCCCACATGAACTCATCTATGTAAATAACATTTTCCATGCAAATGGTTAAATAGCAAGCACAAAAATATCCTTATTCTGTGAAGTAAAACATCTCCTCTACCTGCAAGTTAAAGAAATAAAAGCCACTTCATGATTGAGAGCCTGATAAAATGAGCTATAATGCTAACCAGTTAGAGCTCAGGGAAGAACACACTTTTCTCTGCTTTGGTTCCATTTCACTGACATTATTCGTGACAGTGTCAGTAAGCAGCAGAATGGCAACACAATCTTCCTTTTTTTTTAGCAACACTGAAGCTGCAAGAGAATTCCTTTAATTCCTCTTTTCTTCTCTTCCAAATACATATGTTTATATAAGACATCTAACAAGCAGAATTAGCAAAAAAATGCTTTAATGATTTCATCTTGATAATTTCCTGCAATTGCTATATAATTATATCAATGCATCTTTGTAACTGTGATAACACAAGCTTTAACTAAGGTACCTTTTAACAAAGGTAAGGTAAAGAGTTATTACAGATGAGTCACTGAAAGTTGACTTCCTCCAAATCATGCCACGTGTAGCCCTATGGGTCTAGGTAGATGTGGACCGCAACCTCCAGGCTGAGGGGCAGCTTCGCACCCATCTGCCCATCTTGCCAGCATCTTCCTCTGTCCCACCCAAGAAAACAGGACCTTAGTAGCAAATATGCTGAAAGGATTGCAGATGAACAAAAAGGCTGTGGAAGTCCTAATTCCAAACAGTAACTTACAGAATTATATTTTTTTTTTAAGCCCACAACAGCCTTTTGTTATGGTTTCCAACTATTTCTATCACAGAGGTTGTCCCTGACAGTAACAATGAACACATGACAGTGGAGTCATTTTGGACTCCAAATGGAGTAGTATCTGGGAACTCACCAGAGGTTCTGTGGAGCTGTCACACTTTTAGCCCAATAATGCTCTCACCTGTATGAAAGATAGAGCCTTGAAGGCAGCAGAGCCAGTACACAGAGGAAGGAGATCCCCAGGGGTTAGCACAGGGTTGGGATCTCAGTTCCAATCCCAAGTCTGCTCCTGCCTTGCAGTAAGGCTACAGCAGGCTCTTTGCAGCTTCCTCCTTATTAAGAACAAGGGCATGAGTAACCTTTGCAAGCTATATTTCGGATTCTATGGCTATAAGAGCTGAACAATGCTAATGCTTAAAGAAAGAAGCACTCTGCATGCCCTGGAGAACTTCCCTGTGCTTACAGGGAGTGGGAGCACTTAAGTAGCAGAAATGAAAGGGACAGAGAAACTCTCTTTTGTGACTTTTCTGTTGCATCCCAATGCGCTTTGCATTCATTTACAGAGGAGCAGTAGGCAACATGCAGCCAAAGAAAAGGAGCAGTAATGATCTGAAGTCTCAAGGGAACGATTTTTTTTCTTACCAACCCTTGTGGATTAACCTGGAGTCTAACTTCGCTCTTTAGGCTCCATGCTGGGATCAGCAGTGGGAGCTGACCATGACGTGGCGAGTTAGCTTTTCAAGAGGAACCATGTAATCTGCCTCCTGCACTTGGACAGCTGTCAGGAGGGGCTTGCAATGAAACCAAATACAATGGCGCACCAATGAACCCTACACCCTCTCTACTACGATATCAAAACCAAACCTGAAATCATAGTCTCATGCTTACCCCCTCAGGTGAAAGCACAACAGAGGACATTCAATAGCAGATGCACTGTGAACTATTGCTAATAAAGTTGCCCCAGAAATGTTGTTTATTGGTAATTCTAATTTAAGTTCATTTGCACTTCAAAATGCTGTATGTATCATGACAGGCATTGCTGTTTAAGGATCAGTGGCAGACTCTCCTTTAATATTTGGATACCTTTAACTTAAAATTCACATTTACAGAGTTGATTTTTGCATTAAAACTGTTTAAGGCACAGCTGAAAAAGAACACCATGCTTGTAGACCTCAAACTAGATATTCGTTTGCCATTTTAAAATTTCTCATAGTAGCTGATAGTCGCTTTGCTACCTCATCCCTCCTGGAGGGGTGGCAAACTTTACGAAAAGAAATTTCTCTTTCTTGGCATCAATTGTCAAGACTGAAGCATTCTACCCTTCCTCTCCAGACAGTGGCTGAGATTTATCTCAGCTAAACAAAGATGGGATATCATGTAAGCAACAATTATCAACTACACAGTAAGAGAACAGACATTAGAAAACTAGTCTTGACAAGACTCCTAACTTGTAAACAGCTAGAGCTCCATGTGCAGTATTCAGATCTGTTTCTACACAGTATTACTCCATACTAGCAGCCACAAAGTGAGTCACAGAAAGCCCATTATATTATTCACCCAAAATATATATAAATAAATAAAATCAATGTAAGTTGGATCAGCCCCCTAAATGCCAGAGGGTTTGATTTATTTTTAAGGAAATATATTGGTGAGAATCATGAGAGGGGAAATGGCAAATCTTTCAGTTTGCCTACTCTATAAGTCACACAGATATTTCCCTCAAAAATAAATATATAAGTGAATGACCATTTCAGGACTGACGTGAATTTGTCCAGAAGGAATCATTTTTAAGAAAGTTGTTAGTGAATGGAAACAGGTGGCTATATTTGACTTAAACTGCAACCTTAACTGTGGCATTTGCTATCATGAACACTATAACAACAGATGTACAGTTGCACCTTGGGATGAATTCATTATGGCCTGAGAAACATAATCATGCCATTCAGACCATATTTTGTCCATATGCTCATGCGGTTTACACCCCTGGTTTATTGGCATTGTACTTGGTTATATAGCAGGAGACTCCCAGGATCATAATTTGCACTTACTGTTACCATTCAGGAGAATCCCTTTGTAGCATGGGTTTCCCGTTAAGGCAAACACTCTCTTTCAGAGCAGGGAAAGAGGGCCTAGGTCACAGCCTTTGGGGATGCTGTGGAAACTTAACATCACTTGGGAAGCTTTTCATACAAAAGGCTTTACATACGTCAAAGAGATAGAAAAAAAAAAAAAAACAACCTGAAGAATACAGGGGCTACTGTTCAGGACATTTTACAGTTATAAAAATGTAGATTATATTGCTATCTTATCCTGTAACTTATAGGATGAATATTGTAATTCACTGAATGTCACGACTTATCTTTTATTCATTTAGTTACTATTCCATTACCAGAGAGGGAGGTTTGTCAAAGGTTAATTATTTTAAATTGCTCAGGCAAATTTATTTTGATTTGTACAATTTTTTTTTTAATAATCAAAGGCCTATATATTCATCCTACCTTATGAGGATTCATTAAAAAAATACTCCTTGATGATAAAGTCAGATTAAACAAATTCTTTTGTAAGCACCAAAATTGGATTCTGACAGCTATGTATGTAAAGAAACTTAAAAAAAAAAAAAATAGCCATGGTTCTTTCTTCCCTTTTCAGTTTTACTGTAAGAAAATTTCCTAGCAGTCTTAGGTTGCTGAACTATCCCTCCCTCCAGCAATCTATTTACAAGTAAAAAGCATCTTGCCACAATCTCAAGACCTGTGTCCCTAGGGCAAGGACTAGTCATTTTAATTGCTTCCAGAGCACCTATCACAACAGGCTCTCCATTTGTGCTTCGGCCATGATAAAAAATAAGCAGCACCAAGTACAATAAATACTGAAGTACTTATTGCTCAGAAATTGCCCACTGCTCTGTACTTCTTAGTTCCCAGAGATGCTTAGCTGTTAACAATTCAGGTAATTGCTTGCCATTCAGCTTCAAGCCCCTAACATAAAGGGCACAGGTTCTGGAAGTGATCAGCAGATCCATTCCAAAAATGAAGCTCTCTGAACACACAGAGCCAAATACTAACTCTGTGTAGCAGGAATACCTCCCTCTGTGATGACCCACAAAAGGAGCCCTGATGGTAGCTGGAAAAATGCTCCCAGTAGGAGGCTGTGACATGGACTAACAAAATCAGGATGCCAACCTCCAGTAAAGTCTTTTAAACATAAAACTCATACTTTCTCCTTTTGAGGAACAAAAAAAAAAAAAGGGGGGGGGGGAAGAGAAGAGGGTAAGGGTAAAAAAAGACCACACCACTTCGCCTTATTTCTGTGCCTGTTTCCCTGGAAGCAAAATGAGAAATTCCTACACTTACCCTGTATGACTGCTGGAAGTTTAAATCCATGCACAGTCAAGTGCTGTGAAAGCCTTAAATGAAAAATGCAAAGCAATTGCTGAGTACTGTACTAAAAAAAAAAATTACTATTCTTATTACTGAACTACTGATGAGCCTGCGGGAGCTGTAACGGCAGGGCGGATGGTCCTCAAGGTTCAAGGGATCTTCATCTGGATCCTTTTCTGCACTTCATGTTGGTTTCTAATTGCAGTAACTGCTGCTATTGAGACAGAAACTGCTGCTGGAGAGGGTAGAGTGCCATAGCAAGGGAGGCACAGCTGCTGTGTCAGCACAGCTGAGGATGGGAAGTCATACCTACACAGCAGGCCAGGAGCAAAGTAAGAGGTACAGGATGGAACAGACTCTTCTGGAGAGAGCTTCAGTTTCAGAAACTTTTATAACCAGGAGGCTACAGGAAACAGTCAGTACTCCTAAGGGCAGATTCAGATCCTGTGCTGTAGCATAGTGCTGGATGAGATGGCAACACAGCACTTTAACTCCCTTGCAAGGCTCCATCTAGCCCAGCCAGGCAGTGCAGGGTACAATATTGGCTAACCCAGCTCCCTTCCATGAGATGTAGGCAACATGGCACGGAGGGGAGGGATTTGGGGCAACAGTGAAGAAACCAGATTCTGCCACCCGCCTTGCCTTTAACACAGCTGCACTATGCTCCTGGAGATGTGCAGCTTCCCCATCTGTGAGGCTCCCTGTGGGAGAAGCACACAAGTTGTGGGGCTCAGCCACACGGTACCATCAGGACTTCAAAGCCAGCTTTTGCTGGCTCCCTCCCAACTTGCCACCACCTCCCCCACTGCAGGCAAGGCTGCATTCACATTCTGCCTGTCCTCAGACAATATTGTGCCTTATGGGCCCTCTGCCAGCATCTGCTGTGGCTTTAACAACAGAAGACAAGAGCCTAAAAATCTACCTTGAGTTACCTTGAAGTCTGGTATGTAGTAAATAAAGCAACATCCTATTGTTCTGTACTCCCCCAACCCTTCGTGTTTTCATAAAGCTCTTGGACATTATTGGGGGTGAGGGGGGAGAAAAAAAAACTCCGGGGAAACAGCTGATTAGATTCTGGCAAGGCGGCCCAAACATCTGCTTCAAACAAAAGACATCTGCATATTTCACATTTATTTTTCATAATTTACAGAAGCAACCTGCCAAAATTTAGCAAGGGAGAATAAACTAGCACATAATTAGCTAAAGTTTGCTTGCTTTAGAAGTTATTAGCATGAAGCCCAGTAGCTCACCTGGGAGGACATCAAGGAATGTAGATAACTACGGTTTGATTTTGTAAATTCAATTTTCGATTTGGTGTGCCAGGCCTAAAAACAACGTTGCCATGCCAATTAATGCAAGCCAGCAAATGTCCTGATGTCCCCATGTCATACACTGTATAGCTGTCTCAAAGGCACTGATAACACTGTTTATTAAATAAGGATCGATTAGCCAGACGGCTTTTGCTCTGGTTTACGCAGTACTGCAGGCTGTGGGTTGAAGAGCAGAACAATCCTCCTTTCTAAAATCAGGAGGTACACTGTGTGCTGTGTGTACAGATGGTACAACGAGTGCTGGGGAAGTGGGCATGTGAATTTTTCAAGGCAGCCAAAGAGCCTTCGTTAAAAATGCAGGAAGCAGATCCAGGAATGTATCTGCCCTCCATGGGCTACACTACCTCCACTGAATTTTGTCATCTACTGGGTCATTAGTACATCTGATAGCTAGTACACTTCTAATATTAATAGACTTAAGGGGAGTAGCATGAAATCCTGAGGTTTTGAAATCCAGCTTTAAAATCAATAGGTGTTTCACTAAGCATACTCACTAACTCAGTATTTGGCCTGTAAGGGCAATAAACAGAAACAGGTAGAACTTCGGGGTGGGAAATCCTGCCTTTGCTGCAAATGGGAGTGGAAAAACTCCTGCTAACTCTGACAGAGCCAGGATTATACCCTACAGCTGAAACAGGAGTTGAAGAAATAGGAAAGGGCTTTCTTACAAACCCAAAATTAAACCCAGGTTCATAAAAGCATCTGTAAATCTTCTGGATGAACCAAGGTGGAGGTTTGCCCTTTTCTCTCCAAGGAAGGATTTATTGTTTCAGACAGAAATCATGGGAAACTCACTTACTTGGACTAAATTCTGCTCCACGTTTCAGATTTATTTGAACCTGAATCTCAGAGCAAAACTTGGGGAGTGAAAACTTAACTGCCAAAAAAAAAAATAATTCTGTCAATCCCAAAAGAACACAAATTGCCAAATACAGTACAGCTCTAAAAGACATTTCAAGCCCCTTAATCTGGGCTCTCCACAGCAAGATGAATCCAAGACTCAAACTGTACACCATGAACTCTGTGGGAGTTGAAGAGAACATATGAGAGTGAAATAACACCAGTCATATCTGGGAGGGTTCAGTTCTAAGGTTTTGCATCTGAATACTGAAGGATTTGGAGCAAGAGCAGTCATAGGATGACTGGAGTAGAAGCCTCTTTTTGTACCAGACTGAATCTCTGTTTAGGTGACAGTTCCAAAGCTCTGAATCATGCCCATCACTATCTTAAGACACTTTCTTTTCCCCATGCCAACTTACTGCAATTGAATCATAGCATCAAACCCACCTAATTTCACCATACAAATGACAATCTGTAACACAACAATCTCCATGACACTAAGTCATTCAGAGGCAGCATTTGAACTGGTACTAAAGCTGACTACTGCATCATTATAAGAGCCCTTTCTAACTGGAAATGGCAACTACTGTATTGGTGCCACTGAATTTTGCTAGAAAGGATCTCTTCCTTTGAACTTGATTTATCTATTTACTGTATTTAAAGTGTTCTTCACCTAGTCCATTTACCTGTATTTAACCGCTTTCAATTTGGTCAACATAGAGTTTCCTGATTCCTACTGCCTTGCTTGGAACAGCCACAAGTGAGCTCCTGTTGCTTGTTTAAACTGGACAGGCTATTCTTCAACACTCCCATCCCTGGGCTTACACTCACAGAAAGCACTGGAGCACTTGCTTAACACACAGGTAGGGCTATAGTTCTCTGCAGAATCAGGATTCAGTTACACTGCTGAAATCGCTGCTTTGCACAAAGCATGAAGATTTTTATGCTGTGGTCACTAGCAAGTGAACCAAGAACAGCTACTTCTCTTCTATAGACTCTTTATTCCTCAGAAATCAACTTTTCCCAGGCCCTACTCCTTACTACCCCTGCACCTCTGTCAGAATTATAACCTGCAGAAACACTAACAAGTAGAAATAACATTTTGTTCCACTGCGCTGGATATAGCACAAAACAAGCAGCAACAAATGAGGACAGCAGTAAGCAGACAATACTAAGCATAAGTAAGTATACTTCCTCATAGGATGGATCTGTTGCAGTGAGTTGTGGCCTGCAGTCTAACTGTGCCTACATGACTCCTTTTCTTAACATTAGGTTTGATCTCAGTTACGTAAATCATGTAATTTAATTCCCCCTGCTTTGTTATTATTCACCTTGTTCACTCCTTTTAATTACACATACAGTAATTTATCATATATATTTTGTTATAAAGATATAATTAAACATATATTAATACAGTTTAATGACCTTGCCAGTGATCAAAATTCTCCTGTGGATTAAACAGAAAAAGAGGCATTGAATGTAAATTTGTACAGTAAATAAACAAAATACAGACAGCCTTGTAAAGCAGGAAGAAAAACAAGGCCTACATGGCCAATTTATTTCAAGAATGCTACAAATGGGAAGCATTTACTATTTTAAATGCATTAATCATGTACTCACTCCATTTATTTACTTATCTATGTTCTTCATGTAAATCTTTCTTGGAAGCACGTAAACTTTTTAGAATGATAAACAAGAAGTAAAGTCACGTTTGGTATTTCACCTGTTTACACTGTAATTACTCAACTTTGCTGAAAGCTGATGGATTCAAAGTTTTTCATTTCTATCTGCGCCTTTCAGCTAGACGGAATCTACTTTATACTTCAGTATAAAAGTATATGAGTTACCATTACATGATGTAAGCCGCAAACCTTATAATATATATGCTCTGAGCTCACTAATATTTGCTATACGTTTCCTCACATTTACAGAACAAAAGACAATTGGCAATACATAAGTAGATATTCCATATAGCTAGGCATCAAGATACTTGACAGGCTAATAAATTCACATTCTAATACACCCTATGATAAGTTGTTTTTTTTTTTGAACGAGAGTATGGACATGTACAAGTTCAGAGAAGAGCTAGAATTGCTCAATGAAATATAAGTAGGCACTGCAATGTTTTATTTATATGCCTGTTATTTTCTTTTTTCTGGAAGCTGATTTTACTTTTTCACTTGAGATGTGTGGCACAGCATAGCAGCCTGCTGCTTTTAATTAGTTTCATAAAGGAATGGTTGAATTATCTTTTTTTCCACCTTCACAAGACTGGACAGGCCCTAAAACAAGCAGTGACCCTTTGGTTGTAGCAAGAAAACACTTCTTGCAGTCTTGGCTCCCTCACTCCACTTCTCCCAGGGCTGTACCTGAGCCAGGGACATGGTTTAGTGGTGGACTTGGCAGTGTTGGGTTAGTGGCTGGACAAAATGATCGTAAAGGTCTTTTCCAACCAAAACAACTCTATGATTCTGCAAGAACTGTAGAGGAACCAGTTAACAGTGATGCACCCTGCTTGCACATTACAGATCTCAGTGATACCACATATCTGGTTTTCCTCCAAGTCTTTAATTTTTTTTTAACTCTCCATTTGAAAGCAGAGAAACCATTAATAAAAAAAATTATTTCCCACTGTGAAGGAAAACACTTTTATGAGTAATTAATGTTTGTTGCATTTACATAGACTTAAAAAGAAAGGACATTGCTGATTTTGTTCTCTCCCTGGAATTCTATCAAAGGCCAGTTTTCAACTCGTGCAAGAAGAAAATTAAGTAATACATGGCTGCAGCATGCTCAATGCCCTTTCTGGTTCCCATCAGTGCCACAAAGCCAGGTGAACAGCAGAGGTCAACCTATAGCCCTTCTCACTTGTAGGAAGCAAAAAAAGGACACAGACAGGTTTGCTGAAGAGCTTTCTGGAGGCAATCTACAAAGACAGGTGTGGCTGAGCCAAGCACACTGAAAAGCTGCTTATTATATTTCCTTCAGGTCTTGTGTCCCAGGCAGAGCTTCAGGCTCCACAGATTAAGCAGAGGACCCAGTTTTACACACCAACAGCAACCAAGATTGGCAGCTGAATTGCCATACATGAAACTCTTCCAAACTCCTTTGGTCACACAGAGCCTGGCAGTGTACTTACATATGTTCAAATGCTTACCATAAAGCCTGCAAAGATCCCCTGCAGCATCTCACCATCTTGCACAGCAGTAACTATTCTTTGCTTCTCCACTGCACCCACAGGGCCATTACCAGGCTAAGGATGTGCTGAACATGGAAAGATGGCAAACATACCTTTCTGGAATTAGCACTTGTCATGTTGGAGCAGGGTCTAGTCTGTCTTGTCGGCAGCAACTGGAAAATTCAAGAAGTAAAGCAAGGAAGACTGCAGGTTGCAAACTTCCTTCATCCAGCAAAGGCATTTAAGACCTACAGGAATGGGGGAAAAAAGAATTAAAAAAAAAATCTATCAATGATAACAAGATCCATGCTGATCATTTCTTGTGCTACACTAAGGACCACCCTTTGCACTTTCTCTCTGAAAGCACTGGGTTAAATTGCCAAGATTATTGAAAAGGGCAGCCAGCTCTGGTTTGCAACACAGCAGCTGCCTCTGTTGAGAGGCATTCCTCTCAACACCACTCCAGCTGAAGCTGGAAGGTCAACTCCAGTTTAAAAAGAGGATGTAGGTATTGAGCTATATTCTTTGGAAAATGAAGGACTTAGATTCTCTGAAATCCTAACTCCTCTTGACTAGAGGATATGAGCATTAAATGCGTCTACTTCTCACTCTATAAAACAGCACTTCCAGGAGCAAAAGGCCTTCTCATGTGCCAATCTGGTTCTGGTAAGGGTGTCATCTGTTCATAAATATGCCTTGGAGATTTGATATGCAACCACTGATCTGAACCAAATCTGTTTGGACTACAAAATTTTCATCACAATATCACAAGCTGGTGTTGCAATATACACAGAGCTGAAAAAAAAGGATTTATTATTCTATTGAAAGATCTCTTTTGGACACACTTGAATAAAAGCATCACATTCTGAGACTTCTGTAAGATCATAAACTCAAATGAACACCAGCTGAAGAAGAGGACAAATGGTAATGCCAGATGACAAACTGATATAGTCATCATATTCATCAACACCAACAGCAGCCGGTCACTTCCTCCCCTTCGCCGAATTAGCCATGAGGATTGTTTTGATGATTCTATAGCAACGTGTTAAAACCATGCATCTCAGTGGCAATTCAGGACAGGAAACTCAGAAGCCCACATCTGAGGACGGGATGGCTAAAAAAAAGACCTGTTGGGAAGGACTAGAAAGAGTTAACAAAATGTAACTGTGTGGTAGTGGTAGCAGTAGCAAAAAGAAAACTAGATTTAAGACCAAAAAGCAGGGACAAGTTGACAATAAAAACATACTGCATTATTCAGACTTGTAGAAGAGTGTGTGAACAGAAGTGATGACAAAAGCTACAAAATTCAATATGATCACTTGAAGGGTGGGAGTTTTCTGCAAGCAAACACACTGCAGCAAAGGAGAGTCGCAAAACATTTGAAATAAACATTGAAATTTTACACATTGAGTTACAAACTTGTTTATAGGCTTCACGTGGCCTTGTTTCTTTGTAATGCTGAGAAGTCAGACAGCTGCATTGTACACATGGCATTTTCAAGTGATGGTGGCATTTTCAAAGGAGAAATCTGTTCAACAATTTGGTACTCGGGTCTCTGTTTTGAGACAAAAGCATCTATATTGATCTCAGAAGAGAGGAAAACATCATACCTAAGGCTTTAAGGACAAAACCATTAGGAAAGGAAGGCCTTTTTAGCTCTGTTTTTAAATTATCATAGGTTGACTGATTTATCTTTATCAATTATCATAACCAGCTGCTCATATAATGTAAATTCAGGACATATACAAGAAAAAGGAGGTTTGTTCATCTTTTCCAAGCACCCAAACAAGGTTCTGTTAAAAATAAAAGTACACGTAAAAACTTCAGTTAATTAAACAGTTGAAATTTTCATGTTTGGAGTTTCTAGTTTCTCTTTCAAAATTGATGTTTGACTTCTTTCTGTTTCAAGCAGCTTCCCAAATAGAAATATCACATCAGCCATGCTAAAGCCACTCTTCCTCTGAGCCATCCATCACCCCAGGAAGCCCACATGTCACAGAGGGCAAAGGGAGAGGGCTGAGAAGCTGCAGAAGAGGTCAAAAAACACTCCTGCACTTGGATTTTCCCTGCTGTTTCCTTCACAGCTGTTCCTACCATGAATTAAAGTGGGGAGCAAGAGCACATCCTCTACTGAAAGGGCCTGATACAGCTTGCACTTGCAAAAGCCCCTCTAAAAGTCAACCCTGAAGCACCCACATGCATTTGCATTCCCTTTCCTGGAACCCCCCAAAATTAAGGAACTTTGGGTCTGATCCAAAGCCCACTGAAAGGGCTCATCAACTGCAACAGGCTCCAGACCAACCCAGAAAATCAAAAATGCTTTTATTCAGACTGAGAAACATAGAGATGTTTTCCTACATTTTTTTTCAAGCCTCATTAAAGCCACAGGTGTGGGGAAAACTGTTACTAACGCAGTAATAAAATTATGAAAGACTATTTCATCTATGGGCCTGGGATGAGGCTTTTTTGTTTGCCTTTTTAACCTAAATATTTGTTTTGGAAGCACCAGAAGTAGAGGAAAAGGCAGGAAAAGGAGGATTACTTCATTACTGTCATGATCTCACTTTTTATCAGAGCCACTTGGTCTTATGCAAGGCCCAGAGGCAGTCAGGAAAAGAACAAAATACTTCAGTGAAGAACAAAGTAGGTAAAAAAGAAAATTACAAAAGAGTTATCTGTGCCTTGTACCACTTCTTCCAAAGCTCATTTCATGATTGGGCCTTCAAATGAGGCTGCTCTTCATTTGCAACAGAAACCACTGTATGAGGTCCAAATAGAAGTCTGCCAGAACCACCACTGAGAGATTGCTTTGCTCTGCAGCAGTTCTTTAAACCTGAAGTCATCTACCTCTCCCCCTGCAAAAATACTTTCTTGCAACCTGTGGTGAGCCCTCAGTTTTCACCTGAATCTGGTCTGGCTCTGAAATACCTGGCTTGTTGTTAAAATGCTCCCAGAAAACTCATGGTGGCCAGAGGTATGTTCTTCAAAAGCCACAGACAGAATATCTCAGGGAAAGACCCATTGCCAGAAGGGTCATGGGTATTTTGGAAGTCAGTCAAGCTGAAACAGTCTTACACCTAGCTTTGTGTTTTACTGAACACCCACTGTCTGCTGAGACAGCCCTCTCCTCACCTGCACCCATCCTTTGTGATAGCCAGTGGGCAAGCCTTCTCCATTCCCTTAACCAAGAGGATCCTGCGCATTACACTGGAGGAGCATTATTCTTAGTTAGGCACAACAGCCAGACACCCTGATGGGTAGCACTGAGGGACTTCAGAAATGAGGGTCGAGAAGTTCAAAACCTATCGATGTTATTTCCCTTGCAGGTGATAGTAATAAAGTGCTCTCTGTGGCCTGCTTTAATTTCATGTCAGCCAGGCAAGTTTCTCAAACAGAAGCCAAAACAAATTCTCTAAAAGCACTAATCAAAAGCCCACCAAGGTTCATACAAAGACTGACTTCATTAAGTTTTGGACCAGGCCATAGACTTGCAAAACTAAAGACAAACTTTAGTGCAGGCCAGACCTATTAAGCTTGTAAACCTCAATATTTTGCAGGTTTCTTCCTCTGACTCTTTTAGGACTGTGCTCTTCTCTTAATGAAGAGTGACATGGTTTAGTGTCACATGTCCATGCCTATGGCAGAGGAGTTCAAACTAGATGATCTTAAAGTCCTTTCCAACCCTAACTATTCCATGATTCTATAAGAGCATCTTCATACAGTACCATATTGTGGAGCCCGTGAGTTTCACCAAGCGGTCCTATATTGTCTGAAACACTCCTCCACACAGCAAGGAAAAAGAAACAAAGGTTCAATCTTACACAGCAAGCAGCCAGAAGACTAAGCAGAAAAATGTATTCACTAAAATAGCATTAGACTGAAGCCATTGCAAATTCCACTATTCTCCGTCCTCCTCTACATGAGCCTCAAGATCCCTGAAACTAAGTTACACATAACTCTGAAGTTAAGTGAGATAGAGCAAATACGTAAGACTATGAAAAGGTGCAGGACATCAGTTTTGATAATTTCTTATTGAAAATTATCTGGACACAAGAGTCACCTTCACAATTACTCCTTCAAAGCTTTACGTTTGTGTTCAGCCTTAGAAGATGCTTAAGTACATTTGCACTATTAGCCCTAGTGCTCAGGACTGATCGGGGAAGAGAGGTTTTAAGATTAGCATACACTCTAACTTGACATTTTATTTCTTTGCCAATATTAACTTGATGCCCTATGTCTGTTTCATTTTTCTTATGCAATGATTAGGCAGACAGTAGAGGTTTTTACAGATAGATTTGTGAGGTCTTTCTGTGCAATACATCTCCCATCACACACATTGAACAGTATTGAATGTAGTATATGGGAGAAGTGCATTGTAGCTCCAGGGCCAGATTTATAGCTATTCTGGCATCTACATACTTTTGTGAAGAGAGCCCAAAGTGGTTAATACCAGAGAAAAACTCATTCTCAGCAATGATCCTGGAACAGTAAGACAGAAATTGCCAGCTCCTAAGGGAATGAACTTCTGTAGTCAAACAAAAAAAGTTTTTACATTAATTTGACCTCCACACAAATTTTTTAACCCAAAAAATAATTTTCTTGCATCCAATTTTTCATACAGTCTCTCCTACCCCTCAACACATATTTGTGAATATACTATAAACTCAGTGATAACAAACATACTTAAACATCTCATATTAGATAAGGGAAGTTATAATTTTAGGATAATTTTTGATCCCACTGAAGCCAGTAAGGTTTTGCTCTTTGTTTCAGGATGAGGGGGAACACTCCTCTTCAGAAGAGATCTCCGATCACAACTTTTCTCCACCCCTCTCTTCCCCTAAGGAAATATTACTCCACCAGCATGTTGTAAATGCACCTTTGCATTTATAACAAAAATGTAAATAATTCAAGGCAACAGCAGAATCTTGTGTGTTCTGGCAAAATTGCTGATTTTCATCAGGGAGACAATTTTGGCTCAAGTCTGGAATAAAGTCTATTCTTTGCCACTAAGGATTTGTGTGAAAAAAAGCAAACCTGGGATACCTGCCTAGAATGGCCCAAGAAACATTTACCTTACCAATAAAAACGGAGGCCCACTTAACTATTTCCCCTAAAGGGCAGGTATTCATCTAATCGCATCTGGAATCCTTTCCAACTTGGTTCCTGCAGTTAATGCTACTCTGTTATGATCTGATGCTTTAATCCTAATTATTAAACTGCTTACTCTAGTTGATAATAAAAAAAATGTGGACAAATGCCTTCCTGTCAGTGCACCAACCTCAGAGCAAACACTGCGAAGTGGGCCCCCTGCTTTCTCTAAGCAAACAGGGAACACCGTCTGGAATTCAGAGTTCTAAAGAAAAGCTGCCAGACCTAATGAAAATATTGGCAAATTTACCAGGATGGGTTTTATTTAATCCCTAAACAACAGAAACCCAAAAAACACAACAACAGACCCTAGCCTTTGCAAATCTAGTTTTCCCTACTAGACACAAAGAAGTTCTTTTCAGTGGTCTCAGCAGACAAAACATAACACATACATAATGCGTACATAATGTCTGAGCCAGCTGTGATATACTTTCACTCAAAATGTTTTTAACAAAACCCAGTTTGTTAACAGATGCATCAAGTTCTTCATGATTTCACAGGGAGGAAAAATAAAATACACCGACAATTCCAGGTCTTCATTTCCCAATGTTTCATTAAAACCAAATATTTTTAGATCCAAGTGATAAAACTTTGCCAGCAGCCTCTGCTGACTAATAAGCCATTTTCTGTTGAAAACACAATATTGATGTGAAAATCGCCAACTAGTTGGGTTTTTTTTTCAATATATTTATATAGCTATAAATAAAACAGACATACCAGAGAGACAACACACCACATGTGAAAACAAATTGAACTCAGTATAACAAGAGGTTTCCATTTCCATCAGTGCAAACTTGAACCTTGTCCACACATTCCACAGCATGAGACTGGATGGATTTGTCAAAATCCAACTGCATAGCCACAAAGTAATCCCTTGCATGATCCATTCCCTGCCGAGCCATATGCACATGCACTAGTTTGGTCACACAAGAAGATAACCTCTAAAAATCATACATTTCAAATAATGCCTGAAATATTAATTGAAGATTTCAGACATTCACTTTCTGGCCCAATGTAGAATCCTTATTTCAGACTCGAAGGCTGAGGCTATCACTTAATTTCTCACTTCCAGGAAAGGGTAATCATGTATTTTTGGCTATTTCCCTCAATAACTCAAGTGCATTCCTGCAAGAAGGATGCATCCTCATTCCTATTTCAGAAGCATTGCTGGCTAATCCCCTTGGCTCCTCATCAAGGCGGTGTGTAGTTAGAGGCCTCTGTGGTGTCAGGAGTGCAGTACTTACTACATGTCAGAGTCGCTGCTGTTCAAAGTACTGAAAAAAGTCACAGCAGTAACAGGACAATTTTGACCCTCAGTTAAAGGATAGAAGGCTAGCAAGGATCACAGTCTCAGCTGAGAGCTCTCACCCTACAGGGTAACACTCTTTCTGACACCAAGTCTGGTCCTCACCTTCTTCCTAGCCAAAGGACTCATGTTGCCTTGTCTCTGTTTTGCTGGGGTAGTTTCCTTCCATTTTAGCACATGCACCCAAGCTGAAGCAAGAGAAACACCAGGAACACATGGCCAGGAAGTATCAGCAGGCTATTAGATCAGCTCATCCATCTTGTGGTACCTCATCTGTAACTGTCTAAATTAGAAATACAGTCTTCTTAGTCCTATACATATCCAAGAGTGAAAGACTCCATGCGAGTGTGATTCAAAATGCCTAGGGTTAGTCCTTTCACAAGAGCTTTCAGAGTGCAAGCTTCAGCCTTCTCCAGAAGAAGCCTGCAGAGATTAACCTCTACATTTAGGAGTGTAGATCAAGGCAGAATGATTAGACCCCAAAGAAAACAATTCCTGAGCTGAATCATCCACTGCAACTGAGATTTACCTAAAGCAAGCAAAATGAAATCATTGTCTAAAAAAATACAACAGGGAATCTCAGGGCAGGAATGACAAAGGCATCCATAAGTTTCACACCTGACATTCTGGCAGCCATCTGGCAGGAGAGGACTCAAGTCCGTCAGACCTTCTAATACCTACTTCCAGCAGCATTTACTCACAGAGTCAGCCACTGCTCATTCAGCTCCTGGGGCTTCACAGATTACCTCACCTCCAGTGGGGCCAGGAAGCAGGAATTGTAAATTCAAAGTGCATTTTCAGGTAACACATCAGATCACCTGCTGTTAGAGTAATGCATAAAAAGGAAAGGCATGGATTAGTCTGAGACGCATCCAGACACAGCTGCCAGGCCTCTGCACTTCAGCTAGATTACTTCTTTTTTTGTTGATGTTCACAATGAACATGAATGAAGCATTCAACCACCTCTGAAGGATGTGATGCTAGATCTGAGGAATTCCATGCATTGATTGAGAAGGTGGATATTAATGCCTTTTTTCTCCTGTGCTCATCTCAGCAATGTCTGTGCAGGTCACAATAGAATGGCCAGGTCTGAAACACTGTATTAAAGCCGAATCCAACATCCAAAAGTCCTTGACCTTGGTCCAAGTCTCAGCCATTTGAGTCAACAGTAAAACTCCTGCTGGGGTTAGCAATCTGTGCTCAAATCTCCAGTCCTTTTTGGCAATCACCACCCAAACACAGCGCTCAAATCAGAAGAGGACCAAATGCTGCCAGGCAGTCCAAGCCACATTTTGAGACAGAGTACACATCACCACAAATCACACATCACCATAAATCATGTTTTATTTACTCTGTAGGAAGAAATACAAAGAGTTAGGGCATGGCGGAAGTGATTTTCTGACAAGCTTGAGGTGAACATCTTACAAATTACTAAGCTTTTGCTGAGTAATATTGACATCAAGCAAAAAGACTTACTATAAATGCCTTTAGATTACACCACAGTACTGTTTCAAAAACAGTGGCAGCTATTTGACAGATGCTCAGAGGTTCAGAATTTCAGAAGTAGACCTAAAAAAGACAGATTAATGAGCAGATGATGGTGAGGTAGTAAAGTTGCACAATAAATGAAACTTAGCAGATGGCTCTGCAACTATAAAAATCTCCAGATTCCTAGATTAGATAGACAGAAAGGATACTTCCTTTATTTTCCTCAATTATTTCTGCCTTTTCCTTAAGACTCTGGCAGTATTGCTGCTATCTTCTTTTTAAATAGTGCAACTTTCCAAATTTATTTTCCCTTCTGCTTTAAGCATAATGGATCTCATCAGACAAACTTTCTACTCTATCAACATGAAGGAAAACATTAGGGCACACATTCGGAGCTGCATATGCACAGCCCCATGTTTCCTAGGAAACAAGAGATTGCTCATCTCTGTGCCGAAATAAATTGATGCATCGGTTTCGGCTTCCTACAAACATTAGTATTTTGATTTAGGACAGAATCCCAAACACCCCCATCAGTTGTGATCACCATAATTCAGCTTCTGCTGCTTATCAGCTTTTCAGAAGCAAGACTGCATAGCTTGTTAGAGCTGCTAAAGACAAACTCTGATTACGTAGTGGAGGTGTAGACCTGAGGACAGGCAATCAGAGACACCATTGGTACTCTCTGCCCAGGGTGCCAGCAGGGCCATATGCATCCCTGGGTGCTCATGTGCAGCCATCTGGGGAGGAAGGAAATTAGTGCTTCCCACTGCAGCACCTTCTGTTGGCTGTGCAGAGATGAACAGGAGTCAGAAAACAGGAATTTTAGCTTTGCATTACCTTAGACTGACCAACTCCAAGTTTAAAGAGTGACATTTTAGCATGAATCAATGCTCCCCCAGGTATTTCCACATTCATTCAAGAGTCTGGATTTCTCTCTTCTTTATTACCTCCAGGAGTTTTCTCCCTTAAACTTCATTTACTTTCAAGTCTTTACAGAACTATTTTTTTCTTAAAACAATATTCCAAAGTTGATGCTGATGTATTTCCTAATAATATTTTGCCTCAGACAATTCCAATATTGATTTAACACTGTATTCCTGGAATCTAACTCTTAATAGCAGAGTAACTGTAATGTTAAGCTAAATGCCTGTGACAATTTGATCCTCAATACCAATAGTATAGTAAATAGAACTCTGGCTGATTCTGCATGAAGGGCTATTAAAGAACATATAAGCACATTTCAGATGCTGTGAATTGCAGTCTGTCAGTAGTATATACATTAGGAGCTCAGCTATCAAAATCTAAATTTTCTGAAAACTCTCTGTCATCTGAAAGATGGTCATGTCCCCCGACATCTATTAAATGCATTGGAAATCTCCTCGTTATTCAAAATGTCGATTATATGAACTTATGCAATGTCTCCCCTGACATTTGGATAATCGAGGTTGTATTGCATATGAGCCATTCTTGCAAATCTTTGAAGACAACTGACTACCCTCATGAGTAAAGGTTTGCAAGATCAGGCCATATAACACATAGGAGAAACATTCATCAAAAATAACTTCAAAATAATTTGTTGTATATGATCAAGTGTTAGTATCAATAAACGGACATCATGGTAATAAGACCTGAGTGTATAGCACAGGTCTTTGCTAATACAGTATTACTAATAGTTGATATTGATCAGCCAGCCAATCTGAAACCTCTTAAGCAACTTAACTGCTTTTTCTTTTGAGAATGGCAGCGTAAGTTTCACAAAAGTCTACTTTGCAGAAATACAGTAGTTTAAATTTTTCTACTACTTCGTCCCTTTAACTCTTTCACAAGAGTTGCTCCCCTTCATCATTGCAAATACTTCAAAATCTGGATAAAGGTAAGCTCCTTAAAATAAATAGCAAATATGAATTTCTAAGACCAAATAAAACAAAGTTTGGAAGCTCAAGAGATTGATGTAATTTTGCTGCCAAGTGCAGTAAGCTACACCCCGTCTGTCATGGGGTACTGAGTTCTGGCAGGAGAAAAGAGAAAGGGTAAAGAAACTGTTTGCCTGCAGTGTCAGCAAAAGAAACAGAACTTAACTGCTCATGCCAACAGCATTGCTTCTTTAAAAGCAGTTGTACATGCAAGTACAGTGCTTAATTCTGCTGCAACCTGGACCTAAGCCAACTTCTGTGCTAAAGTCACTCACAACAACCTACTGGATGAGGATTAACAGCACGAGCTTCCTTCTTGTTAAGTCTTCGAACAGTTAAAGACTTCTCAGATTTTTTTCCTTATGCACAGTTGATCATATACTCTGCCCTCACAGCTCTGAGGAACACCATACATATACTTTACAGAAACTTGAACATCCTGTGTGTGTCTAAGGAAAGAAATAAACTATTATTTCACCAATTTTTTCTTTCTTCAGTTGGGCAAAAGAATAAAGTCCTGAACCCACACCTTCCTCCACAACTAACAACTCCTACAGCATAAGATGCATTACACAGCTGTAAACACTAGCCAGCCTTCACCCTGGAACAGTCCCTCAAGCTTAGCCTCATCACTTCACTTGTTCCTTCGCTACACAGCATTTGCCTAAGCATACAGAGAAGAGATGTTTTACTCACGTTCTCCAGGTCCTCTAAGTTTGGGTGTATCCCCCTTGGATCTTGGTCACATTTCGGCCTGGCAGATGTTTCATGAAAAAGTTAACAACTGGACACAGGAATTCATAAATAAAACTTGAGAGCACCTTATGTTTACACTGAGTATTGCCCATAGACCTACAGATATATCGAGGCACATAAATAAATGTAAAAACTTTGTTAGCATATAATGTCAGCGTTCTTTGCTGACAAAGACATAAATGAATATCAGAGACTGACACATTTTATCCGCCTCTTGGATTTTTTCACCCCACGTGTGCTGCATATTAGACTCAGAAAATTTAACAGGTCCATATGGCTAAATGGCAGCATTGTGTGACCTACAAAAACCATACTGAAGGATGCAGAGGGAAATATCACTGGGGTTAATCTTGAAAAAATAATATATTAGAAGTCCTCAACTATAATTTTCCATCTGTTGCAAACCCATAAAATTTGCAAGAGGCATCTTTTCAAATTAATAATATTATTTGCTAAATGCACATTACTGGTGATGCCCATCTAGGGTAAGTCCAAACCACAGCACTCCGACATGATAATTTATTCCAGCAGCAAAGAAAAAAGAAAAAAAATTGCACTCTGTTTTCTAAGCATAATACACTTTGCTTTAGGGCATAAACCATATATTCAGCTCCCCATCAGGAGGCTGTGCAGTAGCTATACTCCAGAGCATTAACTGGGTGGTATTTTCCCTCTGCTATGAGTATCCAAATCCCCAGCTGGAGGGGGGTGAGGCTAGAGAGACGGGGGAGGAAATCAAGATTCAGAGCCAAAATACATCCCTAACTGGCAGGAAGGTATTTGGAGCCTGTAGTCCTATGCCATCACTTCATCCTTAAGGTACCTCCCTTTACTATGACAAAGGGAGAAATCATACCAAGGAGAGACTTCTATCAACTCACAATCTCCATTCACCTCTCCAGCATGTCTTGGCCACAGATGACTTGCACGGGCATAGGACGATTCTTCCTCAAAACCACTGGCCAGGCCACACAGCCTGTCCCCACAAGGATACCTTCACACTGAAAAAAATCCACTGTGGTTTTACTAGGTGCCACCTTGCACCAACAAAGCACCTGGGCTTTTCCCTACAAGCTTAAAAACTGCTATGCAACATAAGGAACAGCCTGCATTTCCCACACAATCAGGGGGGGCAGGCATTGTTTTGGTTTCTAACCAGGTGTTATGAGGGAAATGCAAAAACCTATTCCCACTACACTCTTTTCTGCTAAAGAAAAAAAATAAAGTATAGCAAGACTGTAGAAGTTAGATAAAAACATCTGATTACTGCCGTTAGTATCAGCACTTTCTCAGGGTTCAAAGATAGAGCTTTCCACAACTGTACCTACTTCACTTTTCCTGTTAATCATTACCTCACTTTCTAGCCAGAAGAAGCATCACAGTTGTGCACTGCAGCCTCACGTCTCTCACATATCCTGATGGTGGTGCATTCAAATGCCATTTGTCAGCCTCTGAAAGAAGACAACACTTGCTTTGCACACTAGTAACGGGTGACTAATTCAAGCTACAATGCAAACTGAGAATTTACACAGCCAGTAGTCAAGCCAGATGGAAATACAGAGCAAGACACAAGCCAACCAGTACAAACCCTTGCTGAAAACCAATATCCTATATTAAACCCACTCCCTGTCTGCAGCATCAAAATTTTCACTTATCCAAGATCAGATGAACTCATAACTACTAGAAAGACAATTAATAAATGAGATAAGATCTTCCTTTGGGAAGAACACTAGATTGCTCCATTAAAATTATTGCAGCTGCATAACGTTAATAAAGGCATATCACTTTGCTAATGGGACCATCACTTCCAGAAGATTCCTTCACTGTCATATAAACTTTATATCCATGCAGCCAATTTAAGTTCATTTACTGAATCATACAGTGCCAGACATCTCATTGCAAAGCCTCATTTGCCTCTATATTTTGCAACCGCACCCCTAATTGCATTTTTACTTCTGTCCACAATCTTAACTGCTACATGAAAAAAAAAATCCTGCCTAAATTGACCTATTTCTTTATATTTCAAGAATTTCTTAAACCAGTCTGATTCTAAGTTGATTTCTCCAGGAAGGAGAACTGCATTTTGCAGAATTTTCAGACAGACTGGTTCCCACCATCCCCCAGTCCTCCCCTCCTCCTTTCCCTTCCTCCCTCCCTCAATGCAATTTAGGTCACTTGAATACAGACATCTCCAAGTCATGGTTGCAACCAGGGTATTGCACATGAGTGACCTACAAAGAGGTCTGGTGAGGACTGAGCTGAAAATATGAATCTTAAGGGATTTAAAGAAACATCATCTAATAAGCATCATCCTTTCTTCCAACTCTAGAATGATCACATTGAAAGAAGCCAAAGTGCACAGCTTCTTGGCTTCATGCAAAGCCATTGCTTTGTTAATTTATGACTGCACAATAGCAAGATGGTAAATAATATGCAGAACTAACATGCAGTCAAAGAGGACAAGATTTTCCTCTGCTAGGAAAACACAACAAGAAGATTCAAACATACGGTTATCACCCACATATTTTTCAGGTGCAGAGGCCTTGTAATTCTCCAAACACAGAGAGAGAGAAGCTCAGATTTCAGGAGGTTAGAGCCGAAGTGAGACACTGGGAAACAAGACTGCCACCTGTGGCTGCTACAGGAGCTATGTTTTCAGTACCCATATATGTAGTCTTGAAAGGAAAAGGACAGTTGTGCTTTGGAAGCAAAAGATTCACATCACTGCATGAAATATAGTGGTCAATATAGCAAGACTTAGGAATTACCATGCACCCAGATACAGGAAACATTGGAAGGACTGAAATCAAAGGGAACACCAATTTTGAAGGAAAGAGAAAAAAAAAAAAATCTGATTTTTTTGCATGATAAAATCTTTAGCATTTCTGAAGTTATTACATCAAAGAGCCCTGTAATTCTTACTGAAGCCACTTACCTCATAATTCTGATCAAAAACCACATGATTAAGTGTTAGTCATGCACAACAAAATAATTTTGAGACCTTAAAGAAAAAAAAAAAAAAACACACAAAAAATTTAGTAAGATGATGTTGCAGAAAGGACCCCTGCATTACCAAGTCTACCCCCAAATTACCACACTTACAATTGCAAAAACCAGGGACACCACCCATCTTCAACAAACAAGCTAGCAGCACCATTTTTGACGCTTTTCTCTCAAGGGCAACATCTTGATTTCTAACAAACATTTGAGAAACCACAAAGAAACAGAGCCCCACTACACACACACACATACACACACACTTCCTAAGAAACACTCTTTCTTCTCCTGCACTTAATATTTGAGCTGACCTTGAGGTAAGGTGAAAAGATCCTGATCAGACAAGATCTTAGGGACCTGGTAGTCAGTTCTCCAGGTTTTGTAGCTCACCCTAATGCTTGACTGGCTCCTGCAGGTCCACTCTTCTGAGGCACTAGCCCCACAGCTAAGCCCTTAGCACCCCCAGCAAGCAGAAAGGGCTCTTCTTGGCTTTAGCACAAAGGCCTCTCAAACACACTCTCCAGAGATTTCCACGTTTTGAGTAGAGCCCAAGGAGTGTCCACTTCCAGGGACAAAGAGCTGCTCTTTTACCTGTTCTGTGCTTTCTGTACCAGCTGCCTTCACACCAGCAGATTAGACCTGGAAGTTTTCAAGTGCTTAATTGTTAGAACTCAACTCAAGCCTGATCTTGCTGTGCATGATTTTCATAGGTCTAAACTATATTTATACTGCAAGTTGGATTCCTCTGGCTCAGCCTTAGCAGCCGACTTGAGGTGCTCCTTTTCTAAACCTCCAACTTTGTGATGAGGAAGAGACACCTGCAGAGCATGGCTGAACATACCTGCCGGCACAGCTGCTCTCAAGAGGAAGGATCTCTTGTCATTGACAGTCAACGTTGCCAAAAGCAGGCAGACTTCTGGCTTAAGCACCTCAGCAAAGTACTTAATTTCTGTCTGAGATAAAGCCAACCCATTGCTATAAGACACTTTTTGGGAAGTCTGACCTTACAGAAACTGGCAAGCAACTAACCTCTGGCTGTGACGGCCATTACAAAGCAGAACTCCTTTCACCAGAGAAACAAGCCCTATCCATCCATACTCTGCCAAATGAAACTTGTGAAAATTTGTTTCTCCCCTTAAACAGGTTGTTTATTCACACAGTAGCTGTCAGACCCTTTGGGTCTCTGATACAGTGGTATTTTTTTCTTACTGTAGTCAGCACTGAGTAGTTTGGTGACATAAAAGCCTGTAAATCATAATTACAGCATGTAAAATAATTTAAGTAATTATTTTTTACTGTTTACCCTACACATGAGCAATCAGGTTTATTTTAGCAACAATAGCTTTTGCCACAACCCTAGGGGCCGGAAACTAAATCATATATACATAAAAAAGGTAACCTCAAGTTTCCTGTTTGTAGCTCTGATGTGGAATACCACAGGCACATTTAGTCAATTGTCCTTCAAACGTCTTCTGTACATTTGGCTTTTTACCTCTTTATGCTTGAGAGGACCTCAGAGGCTCAGCTTCAGGGAACGCAGTAGAGTTAGACTCCTGTTCATTTCTGTTAGCTGAATTTATGTTGTAGACTACAGTTGGGAAATGTCATATTGTTTCATTGTCTTAGTTTCATGTGCAATGGAAGTACTTGCACTAGATCTCTCTCCTTCCTAGGAAACCACATTTCTTGGGATGGCTATCACCCAAAATACCTGGCAGTAAATCCAGAGAACTAGGTAAATTGCAAGGTTAATTACAAATGGGGTGGTGACAATGTTTTCATCCTCCTCTTCATCATACTGTTTTCTCTGGCAAGCAGCTATGCATTGACAGTATGCAAGGGAAGAAATTGGTCCACATTAAAAGAGATGTGAGAATCCCACACACTTCATACACACAACGCTGGAAGGTTTTCTCCTCAAGCTGAACGCACAGCATTTAGAGAGATACTCTGCTGCTCTAGGAGACATACCAAGAGAAACATACTATAAAAGCATGTTGCTGAGGTGAGTAGGTGCTAGTCCAAGCCTTGTAAGTTAAAAGCAACATCTCATAATCTCTGCTAAATGTAATGGGTAGTCGAAGTAATGAAGCTAACCCAGGCATAATGATTAATCTTAGTGTGAGTCATGACCCTGGCAGCTGCATTCTGAACCAGCTGCAATCTATATAATGCATTCCCAGGAAGACCAGACAACAAGGAGTTGTATTAGCACACAGTGCAGATGGTATGAATGCGTGTACCAGCAGACTCAAGCCTAGCCAAGGAGAGCAAAGGTCTTCATGTACTAATATTCTTAAAAGGATAGTAATTTGTCTAAGATATTTATTATGCTTATCATAATCAAAGAGCTTGATTTCTGGAATTAATCCTTTTATTGCTAACAAAAAATATTACCATGAAAAAGGTTGCTAGAGTGGATGCAGCCTGAGCAATGCATAGGATTAGCCATCAGCAATACATTTTTCCTCCTCCTCCCCCTACACAGTGTCAGGGTCACATAAAGTCAAAACACTAAATATAGGACAACATCAGTGGAAAGCAAAGCATGCTTAGCTGGGCAGAATGGAAACACAACAAAGGGCCCCTTGCAAGGTAAACCCATCAAAACAGCATGATTAGGCTAAAACAACAAGAAGAGGCTTGTTAAATCAACAGAGAGTATTTGGGCCTTACCATAGCTCTCTATTTATGAGATTCATTCTGAAGATCTGAATATGCTTATTGCAGGAAGGGAAACCAGGGCAGACAGATAAAGAGTGCTTGGAGGGTCCTTTGGGGAAGATCCATAGGTCTGAAAGCATTTCATGGATGCATTTCCACTTGGGAAAAGCAATGCCCCCTCCAAAGCAAGTGTTCACCTAAATTGGAGCTACCTGGACTGACAAGCCTTATAATGTCTCCTGGCAAGTGCAGGAGAGATGGAACCAGTTTCTTCAGCTTGGGAAAGATCTCCTTTCTCCTGAGGAGTTATGCTGTCACTTAGCTCCTGACTTCTTCGATCTATCACACACATTGAACAGAGCCACTGCTATGGGCTTTCACTGTCTACACCAGTTTCATCTTTCCTTCAGAGCTGTCAGTTCAAAAGGAAAAAAACCTGGAAATAAGCTGGACTTTTCAAAGTTCATCCACCATCTATTTTTGACCATGCTCTGAATCATGTTTAAATGACCACTGCTTATTGAGAACAGGCAGTTGTATGCATACATTAAGTTTTGCAGTGCTCAGTACCTGAAGTTTATGCTGCAGGAATGGTGAGATGGCCGATGGGACTATGGTCTTGAGAACTTCAGTGGCAAAGTAGCCAAAGAAGTAAACAGTATTACAGCATTTTGATATTCAGCCTGCTTGCTGGTCCTGTGCATAGTAGCAGTTTAACATGCTAGTACATGCTTGTAAAAATAAAGCAGCAGGTTTAATTTTAAGTCTAATAGTTGCTGACAATGATTTTCTTTCCAATGACTCTCCCATCTTTTGCTTCACTTAAAAACACAGTTTGAAAGGTACTTGACATACAGTTTCAAACCAAAACCCAGTTCCAGATTTCTAATCTATTCTATTATTTTGCTTGTCACTACAGCAGCTGAATATCAGCCACTTTCTTATTGAGAAGTTCAGGTCTACTTCTGCTGCTTCTGCTACTTCTACTTGTGCTGCCTTTCAGAATCTGTATGGCAAGACCAGCAGGAATGGTGCCATAAAATTTCATTTGCTGAAGAGGCTTTTTTCTAAATTAAACTAGTTCGAACTGAGCTCATTCATAGGAGCATGGTACAGTTCTAAAACCTCTACTTCTGTGGATCTCAGCTATTCTCTTGTTTGTTGAAAAACATACACCTATCGAATAAGGCCTGTCCTAACACACAGCAGCTCTGCAGTAACACTGCAGTGACCAGCTGTCAATATAAGGTATGTAGATCATGCAAATAAAATGAAAACATTTTCAACAGTCTTCAAATACGGACAGTGGTGATCTGGGTGCAGCAGAACTTGTAGGAAAAAATAATGAAATGTCTTTATTGCTGCAAGCCAATTTTGGACCAGCTGGGACAGTGCCTTTCCTGGGTTAGGCAGGAGCCTGTGCAAGTAATGAGCCTGGTGCTTTTCTACCTACTCATACAGAAAAAATCCAGTAGCCAGTACCCATCAAAGGAGAGATAAAATACACTCTTTACACTGAATGTTCCCCACATTACTGCAGGCAACCTTTTGGAGTCTCTTCATAAGTAGCCCACTGTAAAACAAATAGCAGCATTGCTTTACTCTCTGTATGATCCTGGGCACTTGCACAAAGAATAACATGAATTCTTGCCTTAATCTGTCCTGGATGAATACATAGTTGCTTCACCTCACTGTCCCCCAGGAATGGATGTCCTAGCAACTTCTGCGCCCAAATATGGGACCTTGAGTAAAAAAGAATTGATACAGAGAAGTGCATACAGTCTGAGCCATACTAGTTTAAACCTTTGACATTTCCACAGAGTTTCTGAGAAGTAAACAGGTCAGGGGCTCACCAAGGTACAGACTCCCACTCCACAGAAAGACTTTCATTGGGAAAACTGGTGCCCTGTACACATCAGATAGCCGTAAGCACACAGACTCCTTTCCTCCCAAGTCTCTTGCAGGTTTGAATGACTTACAGGTGTCTCTTATCTTGGTTCTGGGCTCCAACACAAGAGAAACAACAAAGGTGGTTCCTAAAAGAGGTGGCACAACTGAAGGGACAGTACAAAGGAGTATACACCTAAATGAGCTGTGTTGTTCATTTGTAGTATGTTTAGGGGGGGGGGGG